>APFE030728619.1:0-18843 GCA_000404065.3 Pinus taeda
AGAGCTCACAGATTATGTCAATGCATCTGCAGTATTCTTCAAAGTGTCCACCTTTACCAGCAACACCTTTTTGTCTTCTATCATATCCCTCACAAAGTGATACTGAACATCAATGTGCTTTGTCTTTGAATGATATGTAGGGTTCTTTGCCAAGAAAATTTCACTTTGGCTGTCACAGTATATTCTTATAGCTTCCTGTAGTAACCCCATACGTGAACACAATCTCTACAACCAAACTGCTTCCTTGCTTGCATGAGTGGCTGCCATGTATTCTGCCTCTATAGCTGATAGTGCCACTACAAATTGTTTCTTACTCATCCAACTGACTACACCTCCAAATAGGTTAAACACATACCCACTTGTAGATCTTCTCTGATCCAGATCTCCAGCCCAGTCTACATCAAAAAAGCCTTGAATATTCAACATTCTATCCAATCCTGGTCTTCCTTGGTATCACAAACCATAATCACTAGTGCCATGCAAATACCTGAAAACCCGCTTTACTACTGTCCAATGCTCCTTTCCTGGTTTTGACATAAACCTCCTCAATACTCCCACTATGTGCAATGTATGGTCTAGTACATACCATTGCATACATTAGGCTACTGACTGCACTTGTATATGGAACAAAGGACATATCCTCTTCCTCTTCTTGTGTCTTCGGATACTCTTCAGCAGATAACTTTACACCTACAGGAATAGGAACCTTCACGAGTTTACTATCCTGCATACTAAACCTCTACAATATTGTCTCGACATACTTCCTCTGGTTTAACCAGAGCTTCCTCTTTTCCTGATCTATTTTAATTTCCATGCCCAAAATAGAGTTTGCAGGACCAAGATCTTTCATATCGAATTTGGAGGACAATTTGGTATTGAAATCCGGGATAATTTATTTGTCATTTCCAACCAGCAACATATCATCCACATACAAGACTAGATAAATAACATGGCCACCAATTAATTTAAAATACACATAATGATCTGCTTCGCTTCTGGTGAAGCCAAGTCCCCATATAAATGTGTCAAATTTCTGATACCACATCCTTGGTGATTACTTTAACCGATACAGGGACTTCTTTAACTTGCATACTAGTTCTTTCTTACCATTCACCGCAAAGCCTTCAGGTTGTTTCATGTAGATCTCCTCTTCCAGATCCCCATGAAGAAATGCTATCTTCACATCCATCTGTTCTACCTCAAAATCAAAAGCAACAATAGCAGACAAAAGTAATCTAATAGAAGTTACCTTGGCAACAAGAGAAAAATTATCACTAAAATCAATTCCCGGCACTTGGGAATAACCTTTTGCTACCAACCGAGCTTTGTATTTCACCGCTTTTCCTTATGCATTTGTCTTCTTTTTGAACACCCATTTTCTGCCAATGGGTTTCTTTCCATCTTGCAACTCCATCAAATCCCAAGCCTTATTTTTGTGCAACGATGCCATTTCATCAACCATGGACTCTTTCTAGAGTTTTCCATCCTCTGAATCCACTGCTTCCTTCATAGTTCTAGGATCATCATCAGTAAAAGATAAAACAAAATTTGAACAGAAAGCAAATGGATTATACCTTTCTAGCTGCCTTCTTTCTTGAACTAATCTTCATACACCCGGAGTTTATGGCTCTTCATGTTCTGATTCCTTCTCTACTATAGAGTTTGATTCTTCCTCATTTAGCTAAAACTCTATCTTCTCACATTCCTTTGGTTGGAATTCATGTTTAATAACATATTTCACCTCTCTGAACACCACATCTTAGCTGTACAAAACCTTCCTTGTTATTGTGTTCCAAAGCTTATAACCCTTCAAACCATCCTTATACCCAATAAAGATGCACTTTTCATATTTACTATCCAACTTGGTTCGTTTCTCCTTTGGAACATGTACATATGCATCACATCCAAATACCCTCAGATGTGAATGAGAGGGTTTCTTACTAGTTCATACCTTTTGTGGAGTCTTATCCTCCAACACTGATGAACGTGACCTATTGACCAAGTAACATGCAGTATCCACCGCCTCTGCCCAAAATTCGTGTCCTAACTTGGCACCACTGAGCATGCTTCTTGCCATTTCCATCAATGCCTTATTCATTCTTTCTGCAACTCCATTTTTTTGAGGTGTATATGGAGTAGTCTTCTACATTGATAGACCACCGTTCTTACAAAGTTCTTCAAATTCATTACTGCAAAACTCTCCACCATTATATGTCCTCAGCACCTTTATCTTCTTCTCTGTCTGGTTTTCCACCAGAGCCTTGAATTCTTTAAACCTGTTAAGGAATTCATATTTCTTCTTAAGGAAACATATCCATGTGTTCCTTAAGAAGTCATCTATAAATGATACATAGTACATATACTTACCTAGTGATGGAACCTTCACAGGTCGAAACACATCACTGTGCACAAGCTCTAATATCTGTTTTGCCCTCTTACTTCCAAAGGGGAAACTCACCCGATTCTGCTTCCCATATACACAATTTTCACAAAAATCAAAATATAGAGAGCTATTACTCATACCTTCTACCATACCTTTACTATGAAGTATTCGAAGGCCCTTCTCTTTAATATGTCCAAGCCTTTGATGCCACAGCATGGTCCTCTCTTAGAGATGACTAGATTTGCTGCTCCACTTTTAGGAACCACAGAAGTGTTGCACCCATCAACAACAGTGCTACCTTGTAGCTTGTACAGAGTTCCAGTTCGAACTCCCCGCATCAATACTAGTGCTCCCCAAACTGTCTTACAGGTATTCTTCTTGAAAACTGTTTTTACACCTGTATCATCCAACTTGATTATAGAAATCGGATTTCTGGCTAATGCAGGAATATGTAGAACACCCAAAAGTGTTCTAACCCTTCCAATTTGCAACTTCAACTTTAATTTTCTGCGACCAATGGTTCTTGCCTTCCTATCATCCCCCAAGAAGACATCACCACCATCATATTTCTCATACTCATGGAACCACTCTCTATGGGGAGTGAAGTGAAAGGATGCACCTGAGTCAATCAACCGTGCCTCATGATCTACATGTGTACTTGAGGAAGCCAGGTACACATCCCCACCTTCATCTAAGGTGGTTTTCACCTTTGTAGAAGGAACATCATCATATCCCTTTCCTTTATCAAGAGATTTAGATTTACATTCCCTTTTGAAGTGCCCTTCCTTTCCACATTTCCAGCACACCACCTTTACAGGTTTTCCTGGAGATTTAGATCTCCCTCTAGATTTAGATCTCGCACTTGATGACTTATTTTTATTTCTATTTTGGGACCTTCCTCTTATAGACAAGGCATCACCATTCTGGCTCTCCATATTTTTCCATCTCATCTCTTCCATCAACAAGGATGAGACTATTTCATCAAAATGAAAGGCAGTTGCATTTCTACCTATTGCAATAACTAGACTATGCCACGAATCTAGTAGAGAACACAAAAAACTAATGCACTTATCTTCATGTGAAATTTTAATATCAATAGATGCTAACTAACTTACCATAGTATTAAACGCATTCAGATGCTCTGTCACTAAGTCTCCATCTTTCATCCTCAAGTTATACAGCTTTTTCCACATGAACAGTTTATTCACTAGAGACTTAGATTGCTACAAAGTCCCTAACTTGTCCCATAAAGCATTTCTCGTAACTTCCCCTGATACATTCAACAATACTGAATCTGAGACACATAATCGTATTGTGTTCTTTGCCTTCCAATCCAACTTCTTCCATTCTTCATCGGTCACTCTCATTGGTTTAGTACCTAGATCTACCATGATCCACTGATCTTTATCCACCAACAAATCCTCCATCTTGAGTTTCCACAACTAAAAACTCTCACCATTAAATTTCTCGATCTATATCTTTCCACCACTCACCATATTCTTTCACCATCAGAATCAATCTCATAGATCTCCTTCTAAACAGGGTCTACCACAGCCTCGAGCAAAACCCCTCAGCAATAAAGGCTTCCCCTTGAAGCCAAAAACAACTCTGATACCAAATGTAGGTTTTAACCCCGTATAGAAATTACCTGCATACGAATTCTAAAACACAGAAAAATAAACAATGAGAGAGCATAACACATAAAACACATATACATAGAGATTTTCCCACTGGATCCCAAAACCAGGACTAGCAACATCATTTTTCATTATGTTCCTTCCAATGTTATAATACATATTTATACATGCTTAAGCATCCAATACCATGGACTGAAAAACCATTGTGTCCAAAAACATGTGCAAAAATCATGGACAAAACCATAGGTGGGTCCGCCTAACCTAACATAGGGTCCAAAATCAAAATTTTCTAGGGCGTTTCCCCGGGCCCTATAAAGTGGTGTTACAAGTACCCCTGAAACCCCCTGTTAACTACATGGAAAGAATATAACACAACCCAACATTCGAGCCTTCGTCCCCCTACCTGCCATGCCATCTGGTCAGATTTTCTTTCCTCTTCCTTCCATGCCATCTGGCTCGCTTCTCTGTCCTCGACCCATCGTGACATATGGCCAGCCTCTCTCCCCTCTATCTTGCATGGACCATCACACCCCGATTGGGGGTTTTCTCCTTTTTTTTTCTATTCTCTGGATTTTCTCTATACTTCTTATTCCTACCATTTGACTTAACTCATTGCCCGTTATATCAAGGTTGTTGCTTGTGTGTTCACATCCCTAGTTGGTTAAGTTGTCTGCTGCCACGTTCCTCGATCTATGGACATGTGTCAAAACAATGTATTCTATCCTTTGTATTAGATTTACTATTTCCTGAACCAAATGTGTCGTCCTCCAACTTTGGCTTATCTTCTCCCATCCAGTTCCTTGCTGGAGTTTTTTAAACATCTCTATTGTCAGTCTCGAGTTTTCTTCCACCTCTATTATCTGAAACCTTTCTCTCCATGCAATTTCTAGCCCCCGCTTCAACACATAGATATTAGATTCATTATTACTTGCTATGCCACAATCCATGAAGTATAGGCAAATGGTGTTGCCTTGGTAATATCGGAGCACCCCTCTAGAGCCTACAGCCCCTGGGTTCCTTTTCGCTGCTCTATCTAAATCTAGTTTGATGAAATCTTCCTAGGGAAACATGAAGAGGGCTAGGGAATCATTAGAAGAAGGTTTCTATTTCCATGAGTTATCATTAAACATGCTGGGATTCATGCTTAACCTTTCTAGGATATGACCTTCTTGAGGGTTGGTTTACCAATCTTATGGGTACCAGTTCTTTGCTAACTATTGGGTTGTGTTATATTCCTTCCACGACTAACTGACGTAGTGAACTGGGGGGTTAGAGGGGGGGCATGCAGCCCCCCTCTACGGGGTCCGGGGCAGTGCCCCGAGAAATTTTTTTTTGGACCCTATATTAGGTTGGGCGAACCTACCTATGGTGTTTGGTCCATGGTTTTGGACGCGATGGTTTTCGGTCCATGGTATTGGATGCTTCAGCATGTATAAATATGTAATTGTAAATTGAAGGAACAAAGAAAAATCAAGCTAGAGTCCCGGTTTGGGAGACCATGGGAAACCTATGTGGAGTGTTTATGGTACTCTCACATTGTTTATTTTCTGTGATTTAAAATTCGTATGCAGGTAATTCTGTACGGGGTTAAAACCTACATTTGGTATCAGAGCTATTTTGGCTTCAAGGGGATGCCTTTGTTGCTGAGGGGTTTCGCTCAGGCCTGTGGTAGACCCTGTTCAATGGGATATCTGCAAGATCGATTATGGTGGTGAAAGAAGATGGAGAGCAGCAGAAAGATAGAGATTGAGAAGTTCAAAGGTCAGAGTTTTGAGTTGTGGAAACTCAAGATGGAGGATCTGTTGGTGGATAAAGATCAGTGGATCGCAGTAGATCCAAGTACTAAACCAACGGGAGTGACCGATGAAGAATGGAAGAAGTTGGATCAGAAGGCAAAGTGCACAATACAATTGTGTGTCTTAGATTCAGTATTGCTAAATGTATCAGGGGAAGCTACAGTGAAGGCTCCGTGGGACAAGTTAGGGACTTTGTACCAATCTAAGTCTCTGGTGAATAAACTATTCTTGCAGAAAAAGCTATATAAGCTGAGGATGAAAGATGGAGAGTCGGTGGCAGAGCACCTGAATGCGTTTAATACTGTGGTAAGTCAGTTATCATCTGTTGATATTAAAATTTTAGATGAAGATAAGTGCATCAGTTTGTTGTGTTCTCTACCAGATTCGAGGGATAGTCTAGTTATTGCAATAGCTAGAAATGCAACTGCTTTGTAGTCTGATGAAATAGTCTCAGCCTTGCTGACGGAGAAGATGAGATAGAAAAATATGGACAACCAGAATGGTGATGCCTTGTTTGTACGAGGACGGTCCCAGAATAGAAACAAAAATAAGTCATCGAGTGGGAGATCTAAATCTAGAGGGAGATCTAATCTCCAGGAAAACCTATAAAGGTGGTGTGCTGGAAATGCGGAAAGGAAGGGCACTTCAGAAGGGATTGTAAATCTAAAGCTCCTGATAAAGGAAAGTGATCTAATGATGCTCCTTCTACAAAGGTGAAAACCACCTCAGATGAAGGTGGGGATGTGTACTTGGCTTCTTCAAGTACACATGTAGATCATGAGGCATGGTTAATTGACTCAGGTGCATCCTTTCACTTCACTCCCCATAGAGAGTGGTTCTGCGAGTATGAGAAATACGATGGTGGTGTTGTCTTCTTAGGAGATGATAGGAAGGCTAGAATCATTGGTCGTGGAAAGGTAAAGTTGAAGTTGCAAGGTGGAAGGGTTAGAACGCTTCCGGGTGTTCTGCATATTCCTGCATTGGCCAGAAATCTGATTTTTGTAAGCAATTTGGATGATGCAGGTGTAAATATAGTGTTCGAGAAGGATACCTGCAAGATGGTTCGAGGAGCACTGGTATTGATGCGGGGAGTTCGGATTGGAACTCTGTACAAGTTGAGGTAGCACTGTGTTGATGGGTGCAATAGTTCTATGGTTCTTGAAAATGGAGCAGAAATTCTAGTTGTCTCTAGAGAGAAGACCATGTTGTGGCATTAAAGGCTTGGACATATTGGAGAGAAGGGCCTTCGAATACTTCATGGTAAAGGTATGGTAGAAGGTATGAGTAATAGCTCTCTGGATTTTGATTTCTATGAAATTTGTGTATATGGGAAGTAGAAACGGGTGAGTTTCCCCTCTGGTGGTAAGAGGACGAAATAGATATTAGAGCTTGTGCACAATGATGTGTTTGGACCTGTGAAGGTTCCATCACTGGGTAGGTCTGTGTACTGTATCATTTATAGATGACTTCTCAAGGAATACATGGATATATTTCCTTAAGAAGAAATCTGAAGTCTTTGATAGGTTTAAAGAATTTAAGGCTCTGGTGTAAAATCAGACAGAGAAGAAGATAAAGGTGTTGAGGACAGATAATGGTGGAGAATTTTGTAGTAAGGAATTTGAAGAATTCTGTAAGAAGTGTGGTATAGCATGGCATAAGACTAATCCATATACACCTCAGCAAAATGGAGTTGCAGAAAGAATGAACAAGATGTTGATGTAAAGGGCAAGAAGCATGCTCAGTGGTGCCGAGTTAGGACAAAAATTCTGGGTAGAGGCGGTGGATACTGCATGTTACCTGGTCTATAGGTCACCTTCATCAACATTGGAGCATACGACTCCACAAGAGGTATGGACTGGTAAGAAACCCTCTCTTTCACATCTGAGGGTATTTGGATGTGATGCATATGTACATGTTCCAAAGGAGAAACAAACCAAGTTGGATAGTAAATCTGAAAAGTGCATCTTTATTGGGATAAGGATGGTTTAAAGGGTTATAAGCTTTGGAACCTAGTAACAAGGAAGGTTGTGTATAGTCGAGATGTGGTGTTCAGAGAGGTGAAAGATGTTATTAAACATGAAGTCCAACCAAAGGAACCTGAGATGATAAGAGTTTTGACCTTAAGGAGGAAGAATCAGACTCTGTAGCAGAGGAGGAATTAGAAGATGAAGAGCCACAAACTTCGGTTGTGAGAAGGTCAGCTCGAGAAAGAAGGCAGCCAGAAGGTATAGTCCATCTGCTTTCTGTTCAAACTTTGCTTTGTCTGTTACTGATGATGATCCCAGAACTGTGAAGGAAGCAGTGGATTCAGAGGTTGGAAAACTCTGGAAAGAGGCCATGGTTGATGAAATGGCATCTTTGCACAAAAATGAGGCTTGGGATCTGGTGGAGTTGCCAGCTGGAAGGAAACCCATTGGCAGCAAATGGTGTTCAAGAAGAAGACAAATGTAGAAGGAGCGTGAAAATACCAGCTCGGTTGGTAGCCAAAGGTTATTCTGAGGTGCCGGCGGAATTGATTTTTGGTGGTTTATATTTTTCTCCTGTTGCCAAGCGTAACTTCTATTAGATTACTTTATTTGGTTGTTGCTTTTGATTTTTGAGTAGAACCAGATGGATGTGAGGACAACTTTCTTCACAGGGCATCAGAAGGAGGAATATAACATTTTGAAGCAACCTGAAGACTTTGCGGTGAAGGGTAAGAAAGAACTAGTATGCAAGTTAAAGAAGTCTCTGTATGGGTTAAAACAGTCACCAAGGATGGGGTATCAGAAATTGATACATTTATACGGGGACTTGGCTTCACCAGAAGCAAAGCAGATCATTGTGTGTATTTTAAATTAATTGGTGACCATGTTATTTATCTGGTCTTGTATGTGGATGATATGTTGTTGGTTGGAAATGACAAAGAAATTATCCAGGATTTGAAGACCGAATTTTCCTCCAAATTCGACATGAAAGATCTCGGTGCTGCAAACTATATTTTGGGCATGGAAATTAAAAGAGATCGGGCAAAGAGGAAGCTCTGGTTAAACCAGAGGAAGTACGTCGAGACAATATTGCAGAGGTTTAATATGCAGGATAGTAAACCGGTGAAGGTTCCTATTCCTGTAGGTGTGAGGTTATCTGCTGGACAGTGTCCCAAGACACAAGAAGAGGAAGAGGACATGTCCCGTGTTCCATATGCAAGTGCAGTCGTTAGCTTGATGTATGCAATGGTCTATACTAGACCAAACATTGCACATGCAGTGGGAGTATTGAGCAGGTTTATGTCAAAACCAGGGAAGGAGCATTGGAAAGCAGTGAAGCGGGTTTTCAGGTATTTGGGTGGCACTAGTGATTATGGTTTGTGCTACCAAGGAAGACCAGGATTAGATAGAGTGTTGGATATTCGTGGCTTTGTTGATGCAGATTGGGCTGGAGATCTGGATCAACAATTAAAAAGTATGGACTTTATTTTGGGTTTACCAAAAACTCAAAGAGGAAATGATTCAATTTATGTAGTAATTGACAGATTTTCAAAAATGGCACATTTTATTCCATGATATAAAACCAGTGATGCTACTCACATTGCTAATTTGTTTTTTAAGGAGATTGTAAGATTACATGGGTTACCTAAGAGCAGTGTTTCAAGCAGAGACACTAGATTTGTTGGAAATTTCTGGAGGACATTGTGGAAGAAGCTTGGAACTAAAATGAGTTTCAGTTATGCTTATCATCCTTAGACTGATGGACAGACTAAAGTTGTAAATAGAAGCTTAGGTAATCTTCTGAGAAGTCTTGCAGGTGAACATCCAAAACAGTGGGATCAAGTATTCGCACAGGCAGAATATGCATATAATGATCCTCCTAACAAGAGTACAGGGCGGATTCCATTTCACATAATATATGGAATTAACCCAAGAGGAGTGTCTGAATTGAGAGACTTGGGAAAAGCTGAAAGGAGAAATGATAAAGGAGAAGATTTTGCTACAGAAGTTCAAGCAATAAATGAACAGGTAAACCAACTACAGGACAACAACATAAAATACAAGAGAAGAGCAGATTTGAAGAAAAGAGAAGTTAATTTTGAGGTTGGAGATTTGGTTTTAGCACACCTAAGGAAGGAAAGATCTCCAAAAAGGGAGTATAATAAGCTAAAGTTTAAGAAAATTGGACAATGCAGAGTCTTGAGGAAATTTTCTGCAAATGCATATGAAATTGAATTACCCCTTGATATTGGAATATCTCCAATTTTCAATGTTGTTGATTTGTATAGGTATGAAAGTGGAAATGCAGATGACACAATAGAGGATCAAGAAGAACAATAGATTCATTGGGTAAAACAGTTGCATATAGCAAAAGAAATAAAGCCAAAGAGGATTTTGGACAGGGAATTGTTGAAGAAGACAAGAGGACAGGAGTATTTCCAGTATTTGGTAAAATGGAAGGAACAACCAATTGTTGAAGCTACTTGGATGATAGACTCCATGCTACAGAAGTTGGGCAGTTCTATAGAAGAGCTCATGGACAGGAGCCCGTGAATAATTTTGTCCTCAGGAGTCTGATGCAGAAGCATGAGTCTTGAAGACAAAAGGCTTCGAATTTATTCCAAAAATGCAAAAAAAAAAGTTTACAAGCAAACGAGTGGGATCCTTTAGCTGTCAATTTACAAGTTTTCTAGATAGCATTTGAGCTAGGATTTAGGGATTAAGTGATTTTGTAATTAATTCATGTAGTTTAGATTCAGTTCAGATTCTCGAGGAGAATATCAACCAAATTAGATATTGTTTAATATTAGGCAGATTCGATCCAGTGTTTAAGGATCTGATTGTTAGGATGAAATGGTATTTATGTAAGTTTTGAATGATTGTAAGGGAATTTTGACTGATTTGGCTTGTTTTGGCCATATAATATCAAGTTACAGAAAATATATCTCTTTGTGTAATTGGTCAATCCCGGAGGTGTTTCATCCCTCTGAAGTATCTTTGTGTATTATTGCATTTCCAGTTTAGCCTGAAAATTTAGAGTTCTACATGATCGAGTGTGATCGCGTTTAATTTCTCTTTCGTTGTGTATAAGATCTAGGTGATCAGCAACTGCGAGGGTGGAAGTGTATGAATTTCTTGAACGTGGTTGAAGCCCCGCACTCACTCCTAGTCGTCGATCTCAATTTCAAACTTTTAGGTCACAGTTAACTACAGGGGTTAGGCTTGTTTTTAACCCATGTGCTAGTTGAAGACCCACAAGCTGTAGAATTTGATGGCCAATGTTATCCAACAAATATTGGGACATCAAGTGCTCAGACTTTAACTCCAAAAATGGACCCGAAATTTTATAGATCAAGGGTTTATATTCCTTATCATCTCCGTAAGGACAGTTAACCCCTGTTCAAGCGCCTCACCCGATATTGTTGTTAACCATTGGATCAAGTGCGCTTGATAAAACGGTGGAGGATCGTCGATTAGTTTTGCATCGCAATATTCATGAGTGAATGAACCTTGGCCTTAAGAAAATGTGATTTTCAATGTGCGATGCTTAGAGGATTTGTAAAGCACTTATCATTTCAGCTAAAATTAAGCAGTTTTGCTAATTTAGTAGAATAGTCAAGTTTGGAGGTAGATGATTGATATTCCAAAGGAAATCCAAGAAGAAATTCCACTTGAACTTGTAGAAATCATTTCCAGATCTGAACAATTGTCCATTACACCTGCACTGAGGCCACCAGCATACTATCTTTGTTTGATGTTCACATGTTGAAGCCTCATATTTCTGTTGCTCCAACATGGGGGATAACCACCCGATCCAAACCTTAAGACAAATCCTTTTCCGTTTGAAGTGGTGGCTCCGACTGGGGATAATGGGACCAATTTGCCAGTATGGGATTTAAAATAAGAGTGGGTGGTTTACGAGTGATTGCAATAGAATAATGATAACTTGAATGATCTATTCTATCATGCAAATCTCTAGCTAACTTAATCTAATATAAACCCAGGTATTTCTGTATAATATGTGATCTACAAATATATTTGATTGACATATGATAATAAAGATCAATCACGCATAAAAACAGAGAGGATAACGTGTAAAGATAATTTCTTTGACTAAATAGTTATTCAAAGAAATGTATAAAATATATCGCATATCTGATGATGATGATGATGATGATGATGATGATGATATATTATATATATATATATATATATATATATATATATATATATATATATATCTATATATATATATATATATTATATATATATATATATATGAAAATAAATAATCTCAGTTAGGCATCATATAATAGTGCAATTAATGCTTTAACGGAAAAAACATATCTCATACACAATTCATGAAAATAAAGTGTTGTCACTAATTAACATAAACATGAATAGTCACATAAGATAGAAGTACCATATACGTGATATTTTGCTCATTTGACTAATGATATGGATCAACTCCTTCTTCAGATCAAATTATCTTCCAAGTATACAAAAGTGCTTCAACAAAGGAAAGTATTCTGATATTTAGAAGAAATTATCATGTTGCATAATTTCACCAAAGCATTCACAAACTTACAATAGTGCATTCTTTACAAATGTTTGTGATAAAATTATGGACCCTTCTCTAAATGGATGAGAATGATATAAATACTATTCTAACTAATGTACAAAAATAGATTATACAAAAATTTGAGGAGCTTTCAAACAACCTTCCTCCTAACTAGTTAGCTAACTCCAAAAATAAACAGTGGCTTGATAAGAAAATGTTATGATGATGATTTTTTGTCTACCAGAATGTCCTTCAAATCACATATATCGAACATCGGTTTGACTTGAGGAGGTGCCCCAAAATGTGTTCTGACCTATCCTGCGAAAATCACATCTGTGAGAGGTGGTAGCATCTACTGAGTCAAATGGAGAGAGCAGTTAAGTGTCATGATTTGACTGTTTGGCTTAACAAAGTATTTCCAATATGACTCCCAATTGGTCTTTGCCAACTTTTCGATTGCTTCCCTTTGAGCTTTTGTCCTTTCCTTCCATCTTTTATGCAATTCATTCAAATCGGGCGGTTCTCTCGGGTTTCCTTCTTTCACCAAGTTGGTGGCAAACAAAGTATGGTTTACTGCCTTTACTATATTCTTTGATACCCTGACCACTCTTGCCACTACTAGTTCTTCTTGTTTGATCCTTGTGTCACAATCCATGAAAATAATGTTCTTGTGTGTCTCCTCAATCTCAGGCAGATTGGCTTTCCTCACCCTCTTATGTTTCTTGCCATTCGATGAACTTTGAGATTTTGGTGTTCGGATTAGTAAATTCAGTTCTCTGGTCAATCGCTTTATCCATTAGTTGGTCACTAATGATCAGATAAGGAGCGATATGTGACATCTTTTGGAAAAATTGTTCTTGTTTCTTCAATAAGAGATATTAAGCTTTAGTGCCTCTTTGATAAATTCCTCAATAGTAGGAACATCCTTATATCTTTCCATGGCTTGCTGCAAGTCTTGGAGTTGCATATTTTTTACTGATATGTTTGCTTCGTGGCTTATTTTCAGCACCTCCATGATCTGTTTCAATTGGGCCAGTTGCTCAGCGGCCTGCCTGTTCACAATTTCCCTTTTTCTTTCAAGCTGCTACTCGAGCTATGCAATCTTTTATTCTTTTTATTTCAACAAAAGAGATATTTCAGTTTCCTTGTCCATGGTAGCAGTTGCGTATCCTCCTATAAACTATGACAATCTCGTCAAGTTTTTAGCTAGGTTGGAAGGGATGTCCTTCCAAACTATGTCCATTTTCTCATTCCCAGGTGGGAGTTCAGGTGTTTCAATCCTTCTCCTTTTCCTCTGTCTCCTTACTATAGCCTTGTGTAGCGAGTTTTAGAATAGGGTAAGAGGAGGGATTTTAGTCACCTTCAAGACAATTTCCAATGTGGGTAGAGAGGGATGATTTTAGTCTGTTTAGACGTCATAGCTTGCTCGTCCATCAGTTTAGAGTCTGTATTCTTCTAAACATGTAGAAGAGTTTGATACTCTGTAGTTTCCTGGGCATCTATCGTCTTGGGAGTGTCTTTTAGTTTCTTATTGAATTGATCCCACTCCTATTCCAGGTTGTTGCTTTTGATCTTCGAAACAATATCTTTGGATGGGGTACTCATACCCTGCGTTTCGGTTGATTTCCTACTTGATTCTGTAGCAGTCTCGATGTCTTGGGCCTTCTTTGTGTTTAGTGCTTTCCCTGTATCTGCATGAGACACTAAGCAAGAATTAAGTGCCTCACCATTGACAGTCCCACTAGGAGTACGCTTGTCCTCAATTTTCAACAAATGTAATGGGATTACCTCAAGCTTTTTGTTCTTGAACTCCTAAAAGCTCTCAAAATCTCTATGACTCAGATGTGTCCTCGCCCGTTCGAATGATTGTTTGAAGGATTGAGCCGACTGTAAAAGGTCTTCAGAATTATTAGCCTCATGGTTATAAGGCTTGATCTTTACCGAAGTGGTGATGTTGTATGCTATCTTGTTTGGATCAAACTGCCTTTTGGGCAGAGTATGGAGCCTGAGACCTTCTAGGCTTACTGATTCCTTTATAGCATGATTAAAATTTTCTAAGAAGAAAGAACCGCACCTAATAGGAAAAGATGGCCATAACAACTTCTTGTTTTCTTTGAGAACTTTGGTCAGGCCTTTTCCCACAGTCTGGTGGGCTATTTCTCACGTTAACAATTTATCAGAAACATACAAAGGGAGGACAAGTGGGTTTGTTGTGCTGCCAAAACCCCTAATGTAGGTGAACCATTCTTTAACAAAATATTTACTGACAGCGAGAAGGTCTGTAGCAGCTTCTTGGGAAAACCTGGGGGCTTTCTTATTGAAAATTATTTGATACAGTGGAAAAATAAAAACACGACATATTTTATAGAAATGGGGCACATAATGGGATTCCCAAATTTTCTTATGACTAAGATGGATAGGGTAGGGGTCCTGCAAGGTCCATTTCCAACCCATGATTGGAAATTTAGTGCAGAAACAGATGGCGTCCATAATGTAGGAACTAAAATAGAATGGAGGAATGTTCTCTAGAGAGGAGGATCTGTTTTGTCGATATTTGGTGATGATGGTGGCTAGGTTATCAGATAGGATAGTGGCCCAATTCATGATGTGGAAATTAACACAGGCATCAATAAGAGGAATCCATTCTATGGAAAACTTAGCATTATTAGGTAACCCATATAGTCTACTTAACATAGTAGTTGCATAGTTGTATGGGTTCATCAAAGAGGCTATAGGATACATACCCGATTTATCAAATTTGAACTTGTTCTCCAATACTCTCCATCCCTGAATCATCTTGAGGGGTTCTTCGTTCTTCTTTGTGACGTTGGACATGTATGTTTTATCATATATATCCTGAGGGTCAAGTATATGGTACATTTGCTTCAGGTCCTCTGCTTTGAATGACCCCATGAGTTCCATTCTCGAATTTCTGAATTGCCTATCTTCAATGGTGAGGTTTTCCACCACCCACCTGATCATATTTGTGTATGGGAGGATTTAGCTCTCACTCCTATCCTATGAAGGAAAGAACAGGTGGCATCCTTGAATTGGAGTCTCGAAGGTCTTATTGAGTTAGATGTTGCTCTTGTGACAGTAATCTTGGGATGCTAGTCTTCAAGCCTATTGTATATCACCTCCAAAGTTGTTGCACCCTCGTCAGCACTACAAACCATATCAAATAATATAGGAGACATTTCTGTAAGCTAGGACTCTGCAATTCTCAGCTTTTTATGTTTCTGCATCACCTTCCGCAATGACATATCTTTTGTAGCTTGCCTGAAATGGACGAGATATATCATCGCAAAAAATATTGGGTGATTAAGGCTAAAATATTTGTGAAAATACTTTGAATCATGGGAGGATTGCAAATGAGATATTCAACATTAACTAGCCATAACTTGCAAAATCATTACCTCTCCTCGGGCCACTAAATATTAATTACCATGTCAAACCATTCATTATTATATTTAAAACACATTTACTTCCCATGTGTGCTTCTTGATTCACGCATCACAGTTTTTAAAACAATGTTATATAGCATTACATGTTCATAATGTGAAATGTGATTGTGGATATCGCAATATTTCATTTCGCAAATCGTTGGCGAATGACATTGTGGTAAGTCTTATTTACTTGCGACTTTCATGAAATGTGATTGCGATTTCTTAAGGATTTTTGCTCGGTATGTCACAGCAAGAGGTTTGATCTCATATCGCAATTTCGTTAAGGTGTTTACGGTCATCACATGAAAAAATGTGATTTGCAATTTATGATGGGGATTCTAAACTTGGGTCATTCTGAGAGTTTTTTCAAGGGGATTTCTTAGAGTTAGGATTTATTTTCTAAAGACTAAAAAATTTAAAAGGGTCCCCATTTATATGTGTAACATTAGCTATTATTATACATAAATGGGGTGGTTGTGTCATAGTACAACAAATGGCGATTCACTTGGGAGAACCAGGTATCTTTGATTGGTTTTTGAAATTTCTAGAACTTTCAAAGTAAGAAGATTTATGGGAATAATAATTACATAAGTTATAAAGTAAACAACATTTCTCTAGAATCATAATCACTTACCCAGTTTATTTATTCAACTACTTTACCCTTTATAGTGATAAAAATACAAATGCCTTTTCCAGTCAATACTAAGATTTTAAAGAGATATAACAGGTGTCTTTCTACATATTAGTTTTTTTATTTTTTACTCATTTATCACAGATAGAGCCTCTGCTTCCAGCAAGCGTTCATATCCTCGATAGGGTTATCTTTTAACCAACAATGGTTCATTGTCCCATCTGAAGGAATCTTCAAAATTCAAAGTGATATTCACTTTCTTCCAATCTCATTTGGATCTTACCTCTTTCTTTTTTGTGTTTCTTAAAAGACATTGTCTAGGTTTGGTAACCCAATAATGACAATTCCATTCACTGGTTGTAACTAAACTGAACAAGCTGGCTCTTGATGAGACCCCCTGTCCTTTGATTGATTAGATGATTGGCTAGTACCCTGTTTTAGTATGCAGTTTTGGTAATATCGGTTTAATTATTTCCCTATGATCATTGTAAACAAGCTCATAGTTAGATTTATTATCCTCTTAGTAATTTATATTTTAGAATTACACTTTGAAAAAGGAATGCTTTATCAGATGGGGTGAATCATTGGCTCATTTAAGAGTTTTGGATGATAATGATAGAGTTTTAAGATATTGATATGTAGAAAGTCCTTACTAGGTTAAAGATTCTTTTCTTGATTGATAACAACATATCTATACTTTGTAAAAGTAAGATTTGTTCATAGAATAAATATTTCAACAAGATCAAATTTTTCCAAAGAAATCAGGCTCACTCTAATACTCAAATGTCCTAATTATTTTGTTATCTTCTCCTACTTATAGAAGCGAAAAAATCAAAAAATTTATCAAAGATTTTATTTTGAAAAACCAAAAGTAAATACTACTTAACCTTTGTTTTCCTAAGAATTTTTAAAGGGAATATGATACAAAATAAGATGAGGTTATCTTCTAGGAAAAATATTTCTTGATTATTTTCCCATTAACGGGCAAGGAATCTGTCCTTCCCGATAAGTCTTGTAAAAGAAATGTTGATTAACCAATTTTGTCAATGACTTGGAAAGGGCCAAGACATAGTCTTTGGAATTTGGTATGTTTACCTTTTTCCTCATGTGCTTTGTCCCATTTCAAAACCAAATCACCTACTTCAAAATTTTTATGCCTGGCATAGGTTGTATCAAAAGAGGCTTTGACTAATTGATGATGATGGGAGTGGGTTTCTTTAGCCTTTTCTCATTCTTCCTCGAGTCTAAGAATCTAGAATTGTCTTACTTGTAGTGAGGAGGAAGGATTTTCATTGATGAATTACACTAGGGCAAGAGATGGAATTGCTATGCTTGTGGGGATAACAGCTTCTTTTCCATAAACTAAAGCAAAAGGAGAAGAACCAATGGAGGCCTTCTGTGTAATTTTGTCTACCCAAAGAGAAAATGTCAATGCCTTGTGCCAATTCCTATGATTTTGGTCAATAGTCCTTTTAATGATTCTGATGAGCTTTTTGTTTGTCGATTCTATTAGTCCATTACCTTGCGGATAATAGTTAGCTGAATACTTTAATTTAAAACCTCTCTTTAAAGCAAATTCTACCATTGTATTTCCAGAGAAATAAGATGCATTGTCAAACATTAAAGTTGTGGGTAAGCCAAACCTGGTAATTATGTACTGATCAATGAAGTTTGTAATGCTTTTTGTATTAGATATCTTTAGTGGAATAGCTTCCAAGGATGTATTTGTGCTACTTGGAAGAGTTAGGAACAATCTCACCAATTATATCTAATCCTCATTGTTCAAATGGTTCTTAGATGTTCACTAGTTGCAAAGGGAATGTTGGCTTCTTTTCTCTTCCAGTTGTAATTTGACAGGTTTTACATTTTCTTGCATATTCATGTGCATCCTTGAATAGTGTTGGCCAATAATAACATGCATGGAGGATTTTGTGAGTAATGGTATTTGCTCCAAAATGTCCTCCAACTGGTCCATCATGTAATTCCTGCATGACCTTTTCAGCTTCAGGTTTTTCTAGGCATCTTAACAATATTGAATCATATTTTTTTCTAAACAATACATCATGATTAATTCATACTGATTTGATTTCAACCTTATTGCATGCTTTGTTTTATAATTGAGATGCATAGGGGCATATCCATTCTTCAAATAAAAATTCAAATCATCATATTGTGAATGTGCATCATTGAGGCTTACCTCTAGAATCTGCACTTCATTACCTTGGCCTTATTCTACTGATAGGTGAGAAGCTCCAGTCAACGTCTGATCCAGATTTAAATAGGAATGCAAAAAAATACAAAGATAACCATATACACAAAGATGCAGCGGAAACAATGCTTCATTTCATTAATGGAAAATACCGAAATATGCTTACAACCAGAAATGGAAATAAACCAGCTAGGGCGATGGTAGCTTATCTCT
>APFE030728619.1:42141-69829 GCA_000404065.3 Pinus taeda
GTTGTAGCTAGAAACTAGGGTTTGTGGAAAAATGAGGAATTTGGGGAATCTCAGTGATGGGAAGCATTTGGTAAGGTAATTTAAGGATAGGGGAAGGTGTATGAACATCTGGATACAAATTTTGCTAATGATTTGACCGTCCAAGAGAAATTGGCTTCAAAACCCTAGGAGAGGGAAATGAACTTGCCAAGGCACAACTAAAGCATGAACAAGATGTAAAATGGCTCATTAGACACTGACATGATAATGAAAACCCTATGAATGATGATAGAATCAGCTGAATAGTGACATAGATTGGCATTTGGGCAACATTAGAAGGAGTTAAAGCAAACCCTAGACCTAATGCCTAGTGACCAAATTTTGCTTGTAAACTCTTTGAAATGACAAAATTTGACCTTAACACTCTGAAACCACTTTTTAAGAGCATAATTGATCACTGGAGGAAGGCTAGAAAGACTGACACTAACACCCCCTACCAATACAAACCCAATACACCTTCCCAATTTAAACACCCCCTACTTCCACTAGATATTGTAGGTATCCATTTTTTCATTAACATTTTTTATACCCCTTTATAATTTTTCATTAACTTTGAGCTCCATTTTTTATACCTACCAGTATAAAAACCCTTTACCCCCTATATATCCCCCAAATATTATGTCATTTTTTCCTCAATAAATATCCCCCAATATGAACCCACGTGCTATGGTATTGCTCCCCTACTGAAGCCCCCATGGGGTACTCATACCCTACTTTTCAACTGATTTCCTGTTAGATTTTGTAGCAGTCTAGATGTCTTGTGCCTTCTTTGTGTTCAGTGCTTTCCATGTATCTTCATGAGACTCTAAGAGAGAATCAGGGGCCTCACTCTTGAGAGTCCCACTGGGAGTACGCTTGTCCTCGATTTTCAACAAATGTAGTGGGATTACCTCAAGCCTTTTGTTCTTGAACTCCTGAAAGCTCTCAAAATATCCAAGACTCGGATTTGTCCTCGCCCATTCGAAGGATTGAACTGACTGTAAAAGGTCTTCAAAATTATTAGCCTCATGGTTATAAGGCTTGATATTTACCAAAGTGTTGATGTTGTATGCTATCTTGTCTAGATCAAACTACCTTTTGGGCAAAGTATGAAGCCTAAGACCTTCCAGGCTTACTGATTCCTTTATAGCATGATTAGAATTTTCTAGGGAGAAAGAACCACACGTGATAGGAAAAGATGACCATAACAACTTCTTGCTTTCTTTGAGAACTTTGGTCAGGCCTTTTCCCACGATCTGGTGGGTTATTTCTCTTGCTAACAATTTATTAGAAACATATAGAGGAAGGGCATGTGGGTCCGTTGTGCTGCCAAAAACCCTAATGTAGGTGAACCATTCTTCAACAAAACATTTTCCGACAGGCAAAAGGTCTGTAGTGGATTCTTGGGAAAACCTGAGGGCTTTCTTATTGAAAATTAATTGATACAGTGGAAAAATAACAACATGACATATTTTATAGAAATGGGGCACATAATGGGATTCCCAAATTTTCTTATGACTGAGATGGATAGGGTATGGGTCCTGCAAGGTCCAATTCCAACTCATGACCAGAAATTTAGCACAGAAATAGATGGTGTCCATAATGTAGGCACTAAAATAGAATGGAGGAAGGATCTTTGGAGAGGAGGATCTCTTTTGTCGATATTCGGTGATGATGGTAGCTAGGTTATCAGATAGGATGGTGGCCCAATTCATGATGTGGGAATTAACATAGGCATCAATCAGAGGAATCCATTCTATGGAAAACTTAGCATTATTAGGTAACCCATATAGTCTACATAACATACCATCTGCATAGTTGTAGGGGTTCGCCAAAGAGGCCATAGGATACATACCCGATTTATCAAATTTGAACCTGTTCTCCAATACTCTCTAACCTTGAATCATCTTGAGGGTTTCTTCGTTCTTCTTTGCGAAGTTGGCCACATATGCCTTATCATATATATCCTAAGGGTCAGCTATATGGTACATTTGCTTCAGGTCCTCTGCTCTGAATGACCCCATGAGTTCCATTCTCGAATTCCTAAATTGCCTATCTTCAATGGTGAGGTTTTCCACCACCCACCTAATCATATCAGTGTATGGGAGGATTTAGCTCTCACTCCTATCATATGAAGGAAAGAACAGGCGGCATCCTTGAATTAGAGCCCTGAAGGTCTTATTGAGTCAGTTTTTTCTCTTGTGACGGTAATCTTGGGATGCTCGTCTTCAAGCCTATTGTATATCACCTCCTAAGTTGTTGCACCCCTATAAGCGTTGCAGACTGTATCATAGAATATAGGAGACATTTCTATAAGCTCGAACTCTGCAATGCTCAACTTTTTTTGTTTCCGCATCACCTTCCACAATGACATATCTTTTGTAGCTTGCTTGAAATGGACGAGATATATCAGCGCAGACAATATTGGGCGATTAACACTGAAAGCTTTGTGAAAAGACTTTGAATCATGGGAGGATTTCAAATGAGATATTCAGCATTAACTAGCCATAACTTGCAAAATCATAACCTCTCCTCAGGCCACTAAATATTAATTAGCCTGTCAAACCATTCATTAGTATATTTAAAAAATAGTTACTTCCCATGCATGTTGCGTGCTTCGCACATCACAGTTTTTAAAACAATGTTATATAGTGTTGCCTGTTCATAAGGCGAAATGCGATTGCAGATATCACAATATCACATTTCACAAATCATTGGAAAATGACATTGTGGTAGGTCTTATTTACTTGTGAATTTCACAAAATTCGATTGTGATTTCTTAAGGAGTTTTGCTCGGTATGTCACAGTGAGAGTTTTGATCGCATATCGCAATTTCTTTAAGGTGTTTACGATCATCATATGAAAAAATGTGATTTGCGATTTGCAATGGGGATCCTAAACTTGGGTCGTTCTAAGAGTTTTTTCAAGGCAATTTCTCAGAGTTAGGATTTATTTTCTGAAGACTAAACAATTTAAAAGGGTCCCCATTTATATGTGTAACATTAGTTATTACTATACATAAATGGGGGGGTTGTTTCATAGTACAACATCAGAATACCTCGTTAGAAATATCTATCTGAGGAATATAAATTTCGAGTAGCCAACTCAAGTTAAGGGTCCCTGTTGGCCCCAGTTCCCAAAAAACATCGTTTAGGGCCTCAAGACGACTCTGGAAGTTCAGGACCTGAAAAATGCCAAAAATAGTAAATTGTGCTACAATTAAGGAAACTGAAAAAATGAAAGAGACAGTGGTGGGGGTCCCTATGGAATAGGCAGGTGGACACCAACATCCACCTAGATCAGTCCTCCCCCCTTAGGAAGCAATGGTCCCCATTGCGTTGAGTGCCTCCATGAGATGGGGAAACTTCTGCTAAACTTGGTCCCTAGTGAGCCAGTTGCCTTGGTGTAGGAGTTGGGCAGCTTTGACAGCTTGGTATAGTTGGATCTTTTGCTGGCAAGTGTTCTTGGCCTGTGTGTCCATAATCCGATCCATTGTGGCATTTTCCATGCAATCTGGGTTTAACTATGTTGGTGTGATTTGTTCTGCAATGTCTGATGTGTCTAGTAATGGTGGGAAGTATGGTCAAAGGTGGTTCATATTGAACACTGGGTGTAGGCCAAGGAATGGGGGAATGCTGAGCTAAAAATAATTGTCTCCCACAACCTTGGTAATGGTGTAAGGACCATATCGGAGTGGTTTGAGCTTCTGATGGGCTCCGATCTGCAAATGCAACCAAACTTTATTTCCCACCTAAAACTTGTGTGGAACCTGATGTGGATCATGTCATTGCTTTTACTTAGCATTTGAATTCTCCAAGATGTCGTGAACCTGTTGGCGGATGTGTTGGATGCGTTCAATAAATATGGTCACTTTATCAGCCTTGAAAAATACATGTGTGGATTATGTTTGTGTAGGCACATGAGGCTTGGAAACATCAATCAGACACAATGGTTGAAATCCTATACCCACTTGAAAGGGACTGCAACCAGTCGAGCTATGGAGATATTTGTTATAATTGTGTTGCACATAAGGAAGACTTTTATCCTAGGTTCGTGGATGCTTGGAGTTGTACATGCAGAGTATGTGCACTATCATCCTATTTATGACCTCCGTCTCGCCATCGGTCTGGGAATGGAAGGCAGCTTACTTGGTGAGTTTGGTTTCTAATCATGTCCAGAGGCTTGACCACAAATATAGCCATCTTAGAAAATCTATCCATGACCGCAAATATACAGTCATTACCATGCTTGGTAGAAGGGATGCTAAACATATATTCCATGGAGATGGATTCCCACAGTTGGTTGGGAGTAGGCAGAGGATTGTACAAGCCTTGCTTCTTGATCATTGGCTTAGCAATGGCATAAGTAGTGCACGATCTCATATATTTCCCAACATCCAGTCAGAGTTTGGGCCAATAAAAGTATTTTTGTAGTACACCCACGGTTTTCTCTACACAAAAGTGTCCTGCAACCCTACAGTAGTGCGCCTCCCAAATCAGCTTGGCATTCTCGCTTGAAGGAACACAAAGGTGGCCCAGGTAGCATAATAATGTGTCCTAGAGGTGGAAATCAGGAACTTTCTTTCCATCTACTAGCATATGGTATGTGGAGGCGAACTCTAGATAATTGTTTTATAGTTGCATCCATCCAGAGGTCTCGTGGCCACAAGAGTTGAGAAGAGTAGTCAATATTGCAACTAGGAGTTGGCTGAGGTAGTCTGTAACATGATTGGAGCTACACTTTTTGCATTTGTTCAAGTGGAATTGTTGCAGATATGTAGACCACTTATGATGATGATCGTTTTGCAACGTCCCTTGTGTTTGTATAAACTAAAGAGGTTGGTGATCGATGTGGATGAACATCTCCTTCCCCAAAATGTAGTGCTTCCATTACCGGCAAGCCTGCACGATGGAATACATCTCTTTGTCATAGGTGGGGTAGTTTTGAATTGCATTAGAAAGTGTCTCACTATGGTAGGCCACTAGATGTTCATGTTAGGTGAGGATTGCACTAATAGCATAGTCTGAGGCATCTGCCTCAATTTCAAATCGTTGTTATGGGTCGAGAAGAGTGAATACCGGTGTAGAGGAGATTCAGTGCTTTAACTCAACGAACACCTTCTGTTGGGACTCGAACCAAGAAAAATTTACTTTCACCCGCCCTTAGTAATCCGAGTCAAAGGCCAAGTTATATGGGAGAATCCCAACATGAGCCTCCGATAAAAATTTGCAAGGCGCAAAAAGATGCGAAGCTCTGTTAGAGTGGTCGGGGCTGGCCAATCCTGAATGACTTGGATCATAATCAAATCCAAATGCATGCCATGCTCATTTATGATGTAACCCAAATATTGGACCTGTCTCATGCCAAAGGTGCATTTCTCCAAGTTGGCACATAGTTTGTGTTGCAGAAGGGTTTGAAGGACCTACCAAATGTGTTGTAAGTGTTCCTCCCAACTCTTGGTTAATATTAGGATGTCGTCCAGATAAACAACCATGACTGAGTTAGACAAGAGCCACAAGATGTCATCCATTAGCCTCATAAAAGTAGCAGGGTAATTTTTCAACCCAAAGGGAATAACCAACTATTCAAAAAGGCCTTCCTTGAATTTAAATGTGGTCTTCCATACATCTGTGGGCTCTATTGAAACCTGGTGATAGGTAGACTTTAGATCGATCTTACTGAAATACTTGGCCCCCTTGAGTTGGTCCAGAAGGTTGTCAATCCGTGGGATTGGATACCTGTTCCTGACAGTGATTTTGTTTAGTGCTCGATAATCAATCCAGAGCCTCTAGATCCCGTCCTTCTTCATTACAAGTACAATCAGTCTCCCACAAGGTGAGGAACTTGGTCAAATGTGCCATTTTTGTAGCAACTCCTAGATTTATCACTTGATCTCTTCATTTTCCATAATGGAGTGGCAATATATCAGCTTGTTGGGTAGAGGTGCACCGGGAGTCAAATCAATTGAATGCTTGACCTGACAGTGCAAGGGTACCCCTGTGGGTGAGGAGAAGATGTCCATGTATTCTTCCATGATCGTATCCACCTGATTTTGTTGCATTGATGAACCCCTTCCACAAGTATGGTTGTCCTAATAATAAATCAAAAATTTCAAGAGGAGAAACATCACATAGTACCTCATCCATGAAGGGCTTGATGTTGTAGGGAAAGAGACACTGTTGACTGACACAGAGATCTCGTTCTTGGTGAAGCCACCTAATGGTGTATGATTGTGGATGTGTTATAGTTAGTAAGCCTAGCCACTTCATGACCTTTGCTAAAATGAGGTTATTTTGGCTCCCATTGTCGACAATGAACTACAACGGAGAACCCTTCACCCACATCTATGAGTGGAAGAGGTATTCCCCTCCTCTGGATCTTCAGGCTCAATCTTCTGGATCTTGGTGGTGGGCACAGTGGCACTAGGCTCTGCATCAATGATCTGCTTCCCTTTTTCATTCCCCTTGTCGGGTTTTGACTCAGAGTCAGAACATAAACCTGATTCATAAGCCTTCAGCTTGGCCACCAGTGATTGCTTGGCCTGACACTCACTTATGTTGTGAGTGGAGCTCTTATGGAACTCAAACCACTTTCATGTGTCCTTCTTTGTCTTCATGGTGTTTTTCTTTTCTTATGGCTTTGGCGGTTTATCCTAGGTCATCCCTCCTTGGCTTTTTCCTTTTCTCTATGGTTTGGGGGTGCCTTTCCTTTGCTTTGGTTTTGCAAAGCCAAAGTTTCACTTCTTCTGTTTGAACTTTTGCTCAATCTTGATAGTGTATCGGCACATCGTGCCGAGCGAGGAGATAGCCAAGAACTTCATCTCATCCTAGATGCACCTTTGCAAATTCCACGGTACTTGAGCACCAAATGTTGCTCAGAATCATTTATACCCAACTTCGTGTGAAGGGTATGAAAAACATTGGTAAACTTCAGCATAACCTGGTCTCTTCCCTGCCACATTGTGGTCCACTTTGTGTACTTATCCTCATAGCTCTTGACAAGGTAGTACTGCTCCATGATGGTGTCCCAGAATGAATTCAAACTGGGTGCAGCTAAAAATAGTGAGGGTTTACTTTCATCTTTCTTCTCACAGTAGGTTTCCCACCAGTCCTTGATGTGGGGGGCAGCTTTGAGAAGTGCAAAAGTAATATTTCCTGGCTGGAAAATTCATGAACAAAAAAATATCCTTCTATCATATTTAACCATTTATCTATGGTGTTTGTATCTATTTGACCTTCAAATATGGGGATGTCAAAGTTAACTTGTACCTTAAAGGGTGTGGCACTTCTAGAGTGACTGTCGGAAGTAGATGCATCACCTTTGGGAAGCCGCTAAAGGATCTAGGCAAAGTTTTCCATCATTGTGTTCCTTTGTCACTCGAGGGCTTCTTCGAGAAAGATTTTGAAAGGATCTCCTACCCCCTTGTCTTTCTTCTCTTCTACCATGGGAGGTCGTCAGGATTTGCGAGGTTGGTCTTGCAAAGATTCGACTAGTTTGAGCCCTAACTCCTTATATCCCGACCTCGTTGGGGATATGCAAAGAAAAATAGAGAAGGAGAAGGACCCTATGATACCACAGATCTGAACTTAAACAGGAATGCAATAAATTATAGATATAACCATAAATACAGAGATACAATAGAAATAATACTTCATTTCATTAATATCAAATACTAAAATGCTTACAAACAGAAATAGAAATAAACTAGCTTAGGCAATGGTAGCTTATCTCTGAGAAGAGATGTGGCGGCTACATGCCTATGAACTATGTTACAATGAGGCTTGAAGGCCTATTTATTATTGAGAAACAATGGAAAACCCTAAGCATACAAAAACTGAACCTTAGGAGATGAAGCGCAAAAACTATGGGCCCTATTTGGGTAAATTGGTACACCAACTTCCCGAGGTCGTAACTTTGGTATACGATCTTCGTTTGATGTGCACAATACCTCATTAGAAAGATATTTCTGAGGAATACAACTTTCGAGTGGCCAACACGGATGAAAGAACCCTTTTGGCCCTAGTTTTCCCAAAAAAAAATGTCATTTAGGGCCTCAAAATGGCTCCTGAAGTTCAAGACCTGAAAAACGACCAAAATAGTAAATTGTGCTACAATTAAGGAAACTGCAAAACTGAAAGAGACAATGGTGGGGTTCCCAGTTGAATAGGTGAGTGGCCACAAACATCGACCTGGATCAAATATGAGATTCTCTACCAATCAGATCCCACTCTTGTTTTTCAATATGTCTTCGTTGTATCCAAAACCTGCTCAAGCAGCTCTCCAAAGAGCTTCCTCAACCAAATTGCTTCACAGCTATCCATGCTAGGATTAATGTATTATGTCTCAATTGTACTCAAAGCTAGGAATTATGATTCCTGCTCATCCAAGATAGCATGGTAGACCCCAATCTAAAGCAACACCTTAATCCACTCTTCCTATCAACAATATTTCTAGCCCAGTTAGCATCAATGTATCCATGTAGCCTCACATCTCAAGTAGAATATATCAAACCTAGATCAATCAACCCATGCAAATATATCAACACGTGTTTGGCAACAACCCAGTGTGCATGAAGATTCTCAGTCGTGAATTGATTCAAAGTGTTAACTGCAAAACATATGTTTGGATGGATGTTCATAAAGAACATCAATGCCCAAATCATTTGTTGATACTCAAAGGGGTTTTCCAAGTCAAGTCTAGCATCATCTCCACATAACTTCATGAAATTCATCTCCATCAATGTGTCCAGGGACTTGCAGTCTACCATTCCAAATATTTCCAATAGTTTAATGTCATATTTTCTTTGAGAAAGGAAAATCTTACTAGGTCTTTGCTACACTTCTAATTGTAGGAAGTAATGCATCAAACCAAGATCCTTCATTTCAAACTCAGAGGTTATCTCCCTCTTGCATTTGAGAAGCAGAGGCTCACTACATGCCAAGAATAAATCATCAACATATAAAACCAAAATCAAAGGAATACCTTGAATCACTTTGAAGTAGAGGTTTGGGTCAACACTGCTTCTTGTGAATCCAAGCTTCACTAGGTAACTGTCAATGTGGGCATACCAGGCTTTGGGGGCTTGCTTCAAACCATATAATGCCTTATTCAACCTGCAGATGTGAGTCTTCATGTCCTTGACTCCAAATCCCTAAGGTTGTTCAATGTATACTTCTTCTTGTAGTGTTCCATGAAGAAACATGTTCTTTACATCCATTAGGTGAAGGGTTCATCTTTGATTTGCAACAAGGGAAAAAATAGAATGGATAGTAGTGTATCAAGAAACTAGTGCAAATATGTCATCATAATATTCCCCCTATTTCTGGGAGAAACCTCTAACCACGAACCTCACTTTATATTTTTCAGTACTCCCAGCAGCTCCATGCTTGATCTTGTATATCCATTTTGAAGTCATAACAAATTTCCTTTAGGTCTCAGAACAACATCCCATACATCATTCTTCATAATAGACTCATACTCTTTGGCCATGGAATCCTTCCAAACTTTCTCTTACATTGCTTCTTCAAAAGTTGGAGGTTCTTCCTGTATGATGGAGCTCATAGCTATAACGTACCTATGGTATCAGCATGGCTTCCTTCTTTCTCTAAAGGTACCTCTAGCAGCGGCGTGTCTCTCAACATCCTGTAATATATCATGAAGCCAATGTGGTCTCTTCTTGGAATGGGGATCACTTGGATGAGAATACAAGGGTTCATAGGCTCCATGGGATCATCAACAATATCCTTCTCATATTCTGACATAGAAGGACCTTCTAGTATGTTCATGCCATCATCCTTCTTTTCAGTAGGAGGAGGTGGAGGAAGGTCCCTTTCTTTTCCTAGGGCAAGATATTCATCAAAAATTACATCCATTCTAAACTCAATTTTCCTTTGACCAAATATAAATATATATATATATATATATTCAAAATCCTTTAGAATTTTCACAATATCCAACAAAAGTACTTTTCTTTCTGGTGGCTTCTGGCTTGTTCCTCTTTTCCTTCAGCATATGAAAGTACACGAGGCAACCAAATATCCTTAGATGACTAATATTGGGCTTCACACCTATCAAAACTTCTTCAGGAGTTTTGTTACTTAGGGCTTGATGAGGAACCTTGTTTTGAACGTAGACCATTGTATTTCTGGCTTTTGTGCAAATGATCTTCGGCAGCTTTTGATCATGCAGCATAGCTTGGAAAGGTTCCATGATAGACATGTTCTTTCTTTCAACCTGTTGATGGTCTTGGATACCACCAACATATAGGGGATATCCCTAATATAAGGTCCCAAACAGACCTCACACCATTTGGTGTAGTATTCCCATCCAAAATATGACTTGTTTTCCATTCACTTAAATATATGCCTCGGCTTTAGCTGTTAACATGAGAGAGAAGTGCAATTGTCCTTTCGAATGAGAAAGCTAGTATGCCATATGAATGTTTAATTGTCGATGTATCAAGGTTCTTCTACGGGGGGGGGATTAAGTGAAACTATAAGAGAGAATTAATAGTACTACCCTAATATAGACACAGGTGAAAGAGAAAGGTTTGTCTAATATCAAGCGAAATAGTTCACAAGGATGTGACGATCATTATAAACATAACAACACATTTCCATCAAGAAGCACTGGAGTAACCAAAATAGTTCAATTAATCCAGTACTAATGAAAGTAATCATGAACCATAAACATTCAAATAATAGTCTTAGAAATATTCACAATCCATGTGTGAAAACATGTTGCCCTGAAAGGCTTCAATATTAAGCAAAAATCCCAAGATACATAAATGAAATTAACACCACGAGCTCCAATAGTGGAGCATTAGAGCCACCACTTGCTCCACAGAAGTACTAACTATGTCTCTCTAATTCCTTGTGAGAGAAGCAAAGGTTAAAATTCCTTTACATGAGAAATTAGGATCCATTTATAACTTGAGGAATAACCTTTCACATCCTCATGACTCTTGACTTTCTAACGTCTAGCGACCTTTGGACTTCTACAACTTGTGGAATTCCAAATGACTTTTGGAATTACATATGAAATTTGGTATTACATGTCTTTTGGGATTCCAGAATACATGTTCTTGGTTTTCCACTTAATTTTCTTTTACAATGATTGCAATAATGCATATTGACTTCCACATCATCGTATGATGAGACTTGACATGTCATTATGTTTGATGTCTAGGACTAATAGTGATTGATTGCATTGACTTTCTCCAGTGATGACATGACTCCCAGCTATATCTTCATTATTCATGTAGCTTTAATTGTTAATGTGCTCACCCTCTAAATGGTTTTTCATCGAATGGATTTTTTGGGTGCTTGGATCATCAAGATTCAAGTGTGTTTCTTATTTTCTTCATGCTTCCTTTGTTTATTCTCTTTGCCCGATATTTTGCATGTGTGCTTGCCACGATGTTTATGACACCCCTGCATCTGTAATTACTCATGAAAAGTAACCATCAGCCTGAAAATCTCCTATTCTACCATGATTTATGCAAAGAATTATGTTCATGCCTTTTCAGTGCTCTTCAAAGGGTTAAAGGGGTTTCTGGGTACATGGGAACACTTTGAAAGGCTAAAGGGATAAAGAGGGAAGGCTCTGGGGCTTTAGCATGCACTCATGCACCTAAGATAAAGACACAGTCAAGGCAAGGCACATGTCACATGTCCAAAGGACGAAGGGGGAGAATTCATGGTTCCCAAGTGCATTATGTGCTCAAGGAAGAGAGGGAGGGCATAAGGCACACTCCTGAAGGCTGAAGGTTGAGGCTTTGTGTGTTCAAGGTGTGCTCATGTGTTAAAGAGGCTTTAGGGATGGCACAAGTCACACTCTTGAAGGCTGAAGGTTGAGGCTTCATGCCTTCAGGGTGCACTCAGGCACTCAAGAGGCATTAGGGAGGGCTTAAGGTGCAACCTTGAACATTGAAGACTGAGGCTTTGTGCCTTTAGAGTGTGCTCATGTGCTCAAGGAAATCAAGAGGGTGCATGGTTCATAAGGGAAGGCTAAAGTATTGAGCTTTGGATCTTCAAGGTGCTCCAATGCACTCAAGGAGGGCACACTTCTTCGAGTCAAAGGAGTGTGCTCAAGGAAGACATAGTCATTTGAAGAGGGCGCAGTTTGGAATAAGAAAGGGGAATCAGGCTTGAGGAGTTTTCTTTGTTCTCTTGGAGGGCATAGGGTGCGCTTTCATACAATGAAAGGCTTTACAGTGTGCTCATGCACTTTTGGCCTTAATGCGTTCACTTTGAAACCAAAATTTGTCTAAGTTTGGATGATAGCGAAAGGGGTGAATAGGATGAGTTATAGACATAAAAGCCATGTGCAACACATACCAACTCATCGATAAAACTTAGAAAAGCTTTATCAATAATGAATATACATCAAAATACCACTTTATACACATTCCCCAAGTACAACAAGTGAAGTGTGTACGACTACGACCCAAAAGTGTTGTTTTACAACCAAAAAGATTTTACGACGATGAAATGCACCTAGAGATGTTATAATCAATGTGATGAAACTTGAACATTTAAAGACACTTGAAACACATAGAACAACATGACACGACACTTGAAGATCAAAAAGATTCTAGACGCAACAATAAAATTAGGCTCCAAAATTAAATGTACTGAAATTTTGGAGGGTGTTGTAGTAGCGATAACACAGCCACATCATTTTTCTCGAGATTATATGGTACAATAACCTCTTTCTTAATTCCAGCCTCTTTACAAAATTCAACGAACTTGTTTTAGGTATATTCTCCACCATTGTTAGACATGAAAACTTTGATTATCTTTCCTGTTTGATTTTCTATCAGTGCCTTGAAGTCCTTCAACATGACAAATCCTTCATCCTTATGCTTCAAATAGAATATCCATGTTTTCCAGGAGAATTCATCGATAAAGATTATGTAGTAGAGATGGCCACTAAGGGAGTGAACTAGCATGGGTCCACATAGGTCAGAATGGATGAGATGTAAAATATTATTGGTCTTGTTTTTTTTGGAGGGGAATGGTCCCCTTGTTTTCTTTCCACTGGCACATCCCATATATAACTCCACCATGACTAGGTTGAACATCACGCATCCCAGAAACCAACTTTCTTACTGTAGGTAAGGCTTCATAATGTATATGTGCCAACCTCGATGCCATATCTCTCTTTGATGATTGATATCCTGGACCATAGCTTGCAATGGTCTTCCATTAACTCTATAGAGTCCTTCAATTCTAGATCCCAAAGTGAAATAATCCCTCATGCGGGATTCCATAGGCTAGATGAGGAATTTTCCTCTTATGAAGGCTATTCTCATCCCTTTGTCTTGCAAGGAAGATATAGATACCAAGTTGTTCTTTAGTCTTGGAACATACATATCATCATGAAGAAGAACGAATTCCCCAGATTCCAAATGAAATTTGACTAAACCAAAGCCCTTCACAAAATATGTATAGATTTCCCCAAGAATGATCTTTATATTTGTCTCCATCACAGCCAGATTTGAAATTACTTCCTTGTACCTAGAGAAATTTTTATAAGCCCCACTATCGACTAACCAGCTATCACATGAATCTAGAGGAGATGAACTAGAAAGAGCATAAATAAGAATATATTCATATTGTGAAGTAGCAATATTGTTTTCGTATCTTGAGTTCTTGATCTCTTTTTTGGACGATAGCATTCTTCACGATTATGAGGGCCATCTCTCCTTCTTCCATCATCTCTCCTTATTCTATAATCTCCTATTCTTCTATAATCGCCTCTTCTTCTAACATCACCTCTTCTTCTATAATTGAACCTATTTTTGTTGAAGCCACAGTTGGACATTGTAGCATCTCACTTTTCTGGACAGTCTTAGGCATAGTGACCATGCTTGTGGCAGTGGAAGCATTCAACTTGAGGCATGTATTTTCTAAACCTTCTCTTGGAGCCCTTGTATTCAGGAGAAGATTCTCTTGGATTAGATGGTCTTCCCCTATATTTCCTCTTCTTTCCTTGAGTATAAAATTTAGAGGGCTCTCCTTCTTCATGATTTTGAATCCTCCCTCTAAAAATCATCTTGGTTTCTTCTTGAGTACATTTTCCAACAATCTCATTAATTTTTGGTAACTTGTCATTGTTTCTTATAGTACTAATGAAGGTTTCCCAAATAGGAGGAATACCTTGAAGAGTGGCCAATGCCAACTCACTATTAGAGATGGGATCACTAGAAATATTCAATTGTTCCCTTAGTTAGGATACCCTCATAACATAAGATTGCGCATATTCCCCCTTGTTCATCTTCAATTCATGGAGTTTATTCTTCAAGGGGGATACGATTCAAGATTTTGACCTCATACATCCCATATAGCTTATTGTAGATGTCCTTAGACTTCTTCACTTTTCCAACATAAATAAGCAAATTATCTTGTAAGGAATCAATAAGAATTTTCTTAGATTTCATCTCACCTTTCTTAAACTTGAACTTGGTAGTAGTAGGTGCATTTCTCGGAGGCTTGGGTAATTTTCCTTCCACATATTCTAAGACATCATTTTCATCCAATATTAATTCCAACTTGTTCTTCCAAGAAGCAAAATTTGATGAGTCACTCAGCTTCTCAAAACCCTTGAAGTAACAGGTAGAAATCTTGACCAAATAAAATAGGCTCCTTCAGCTTCTTCCAAATATGATTATTACAAAGATGATTGCTTTAGTCTCTTGTCTCCTTGGGCTTGTCTTCACCATACCTATGATACCATGTTAATTTTCCATTGTTCTATGTTGTTACAATTACTTAGCCCAATATTTTCTTCAATAGCAACCAAATTTAATCTTCCAATGATAAATAGAAATTATAGATAGAATAGTAAATGTAATGTACATTAGGATATAATAAATAGTAATGACGAGAGACACAATTTTTGGTCAAATACCAAGGAAAAGTCCCACGAGTGGGAAAACCCTTTCAAATTATTCTTCTATTAGATTGTCATCAAATTTTCAATAGAGAGATCCAATAATTCAATTCATCAACAAAAGTGTCAAATTCAATTCCTTGACTATCCAAAATATCAACCAACCAATATCAAATAGATGAGCCTCATATTCAAATCTTGTCAACAAGTCAAATTTTCAATTTTGGTCAAAGTCAACGATAGCAAAAGAAATCACAAATAGTCAAAAACCAATAGTCACTTGCCTCCAAAGGAGCTCAGTTAGTTGCCTAAAAATGTGACCTTGAATGCTAGTCAGAATAGTCCTCCAAGATCGATCAAAGTTAAAGTCAATTGAAATCCTAGTTATAGGATTGCAATCAACCAAGGTCAAAGTGCCCAAAAAAGTTTATCCTCCTTGCCAAATAATTTGACCTCCAAAACAGACCCAAAATCTAAAGTCAAACCAAGTCAATATGCTCCCAGACACCAAAAAGTCAACATTGGTCAAAGATTTCGGTCCAATCTAAAATTTTCTCTCTCCCACTTGCGCGTGTGAAAGAAGACCTGTAATTTTACACTTGTATGAACCTCCAAGAGAAGAATAAGATTTGTGAGATGTGTGCCCAAATGAGGTTGACTTGAATTGTATTTATATGTGATTTTGGAGACCCAATTTGTCCTTTAGATCAACCTGTACTTTTGCGCACATGTGGGTTTTCAAGTTAAAAATATAATTTTTCATTGATTGAATTAAATTATTCCAAGGGAAAAGAGGGTCTCATCTAGATGAGGAAGGTTATCCAAAGGAGGGAATTTTTCCCTAATCTGCAAAATTAACATCTCACATCATCCTTAGGAATTTCAATTGTTCTGAACATGAATCAGCTTTCGCTGACTTGGCGCAAAGCACTCTCATGTCCTTCATTTCATCATTTTATTGTAATAAGGTTTCCAAAACTATCTTGGCTTTCTTCTTCATTGTTAGAAGGTTGGCCTTAAGTTTTTGAAATCATTTTTGGAGACTACCATTTAAAAACTTTGTCACCACTTTGGATACCTTTGTGTATCTTAACTCTTTTCCCATGGATGGCCCTACAGGTACATGCCCTACTCTCTCCACCAATGTCTCAATCTGAGCCATCAATTGGCTCTCCAATAGTGGTGATGCATGAGTCACATTGGGTAGTTCTAAGTGCTCCTCACAACTGCTAGTCTCATTTGCCTCATGCTTAACCTCCTCCTTAGGTTCATTGTCAAAAAACACCTCTATGTAGTGGGTCTTTCCCTTAGTGTACATGTGTCCTGGGACCCATGGTTCTTGACAAGTGAAGCAAGGCTTCTTCCTCTGGAATTCATTCTTGGTCTCATCATCTAACTATCATTGTCCTATCCACTTCTTTTGTGGATGTTTGGTGTCCTTTCAGACGAATATCTCTATGAGATTCTACATGAACTCTATGTATGTCGTGATTCCTGCATGAACCAAGGTAATCATCCCATGATACCACCACTCCCATGTAGCTCCATCCAAATGTAAGGTGGAATACTTAATAACATCCACCTATCTTAAAGAGTTTAGCTAGAGGTATGTGTCTAGTTTTTGCACCCACTCTCTAGTAGAGCTACGAGATGAACCATCAAAGTTGGGGAGGGTTATCTTTCCCATTGTCTTTTGTAGGTCCTGGGGCTTGGCCAATCTTTATGCGCCCACCTAGGGTAGTATTTTTTTGGCCAAGAATGTGGTTCTGTGTTTAGAGGGATCTATTATGTGGCATGTTCCATTTTGACGTCATATTATTGTTACCTAGCACTTTGGAAAAGTTCAAGAGGATTTTATGTTTATGCAATATATCTCCTCATCTTTCTTTTTTAGGTGTTAGGATCACTCACTTCAAGATAATTTGGTTATCTTTGAAAATGGTTGTAGGTTTGGCCTAGTGGAATTGGAAGGGTAATAGGGCATATCAGCATCTAGTGTGCCATACTATGTGGAGTTGGAGATCATAGGAATTGTGTCTTAAAGATATTCCTCACTTTCATGCACATAGATTAAGTAGGAAGGAAATTTTCTTATGGGGGGACTTGTTAGATGTTTCTATGTGTGCTTGGAATAACTGGCACCGTTTGACTTAAGATTATGGATTGAGTGCCCTTAGTCATCTATAAATTATGAAATTGAGAGGCTTCCTCTTGGAGATTGATATTTTCATAATGCATATCATGGTTTGTAGGCCTTTCTGGAGGGATTAGGGATTGATTTTTGGTTTCCCTTTGTTGTAGTATAATACTGTTATCTTTATTCATTATTATATTATTGGTATTTAGTATCTTTGTTCCTAAATGTGAGATGGGTGTCTTTTGATTTTGAGGAAAAAGGGTTTCACTTACTTCATAATGTATGGTCCATTCAACTTTCTTATAAGTTGCATGCTTTTTCTCATTTGGTCTTGTATTAATGTATCCCATCTAAAGCCCATTCATCCAAGTGTGTCCTTTTGGATGGTTTATGTCTTGTTTTTCATCACTTGGAGATACTAAAGCACACCTTTTGGGAGTGTCAGCTTGCTTGAAGTTGATGAGGTCTGCAAGATCAAGATCCACTTATTTTTACTGCAAGTATTATTAGCAAGCTACCTTGCTAGGTGATTGTCTATCCTTGGTCTACTCCGCTTTTACAAGGATATGGAATTACTTGAGGATTTCAATCTTATTCATTATTCTAAAACTTAGATATAAATGTGTTCAAGCATGAGGTTAACTCATTGTCTTTGTTTTAACAATGTGATGTCATGAGATACGCCATCAACTCATAACCAAGGGTACGTAGTTAATAAAGGACTCTTAATCCTTAGAGCCCTTAGATTATTCTAATTTTATTTTTATTCTAGTTCCATTATAGAAGTGGTTATGATATCCATTATATATACCCTTCCTTTTTTCATTTGTGGTTTGTAAATATTTTTTTGGTAAATCTAAGAAGTATTTTCATTAAAAAGGAAGTGAGGTTATTTTATATTCTATTGCTTGAGAGAAAATTAAATATTTGTGGGCTATTTAAGTAACAATTTTCAGTTTGTACCATCAATTCTTAAACATCTACACATTATTTGAAATAGGATAGTCCCCACTGAAGGATAAGTGTTGGCTTACCAAGCACATTACTTCTTTGGATTGAGAGTTATAATTGTCTAATATCATACTATTGTACATATCACGAATGCATAAAACTTATATGGTTCATCTATTTTTGTCAATGTAATATTGTTTGTATATTAAAATGCTTCATATATTACTTTAGAGAACAAATAAGAGCATCAAGCTTCAAGGTGGTTACAACATGCAAACCACAAGGGTGCTAAGAAAGTCCTTGTATATAAAAGCTAAAAAGGCTAGTATATGAGCCTAGGTCCAATGGGAGGGACTTAAGATCATGAACTAATGCACTAAGTGGAACTATTACAAGTGCTTTCTTAAATATCATCAAAACCCCTATATTAATGTGGAGAGTCTAGGAGGAGGATTTGCATTGAATGTAACTTTACAAAAATATTTTCACAGAAAGTCAATTTAAACCAAACAAATTGAATGCTAAAGCAATTTGTCGGAATCTTTAATCATCAAAGTGTCCCCTAAGATGGTACCCTTTCATGAGAGGGGTGATACAATAAGGGAATGCAATTAATCTTGAAGTTGTGCCCAAACAAACTCTAGTGCTTTAGTATTTTCAAATAAAGCAGGTTTCTCTGCCATCTTTACCATGCAATGCATTTTGAATTAATATTGCTAGTTTTGTGCAAAGTATTCTTATAAACCAATCCTTGATGATGCAACGACCACCTCCAACCCATTTTTATATTTGGATAAATAAATCATTCTCATTCTTTCACATATCACATATTGAAAGTGATTTGTAAATATCTTAGATTTTAGTAAATATCATTTTAAAAGAATGAGTGCCCTAACTATGGGACGATAGTGGAGACATTATTCACCACCATCTAGGATATTCTTCTTAGCAGGTGGGATAAGAATTGCACACATTTGAATTTATTGGTTCACTCGTTGAATCCCAAAAAAATAGTTATGATTAGCTCAATGGTGGGCCCAAGGCTGCACAAAGCAGAAAATGTTTTGAGAATGGGAGCATTGGGAATGTTATTTTCCAAAAATATTTGGGAGAAACACATTTTGGAAGTGTTTATATATATATATTATATTATATATATATAATATATATTATATATTATATATATATATATATATATATATATATATATTATATATATATTGATATTAGTTACAAAATAATGAAAACATGCATATTTATACATAAATCAAGATAGATACAAAATACAAAATAAATCTATTATCAAAAATCAAAAATTTAATCTTATTAAGATTTAAATTTTCTTATTTTGTATTTTTTATTTATAAAAAAATAAAATTTCGTATGTAATATTTCAAAATATGCACCATTAAATATTCCAGTGAATCAACCATTGCAAGTATATAATCCCATTTAACGAATTATGACGAAGAGTGCACTATACCAATGATTCACTTGAGGCCCTCCATACAAACACTAACACTAGTATTTTACAAAAACTATTTCCTAATAACATAGTATTCGACTCTTTCAAAGTTTTTTAGAATTCACAATCACTGTCAGGCTGAAAGGTGTCCATCATAAATGTTTTTCCTTACATCCAGTACATTCCAAATGTATCTTCCATGGTATGTGCACATATGTGAGTTCTAGGCAACAACTGTTCAATTTGTTTTCTAGCAATCCAATGAATGATCGATTAAAATCATGTGTTGTGGTGAGCAGAGCAGGATCCATTTGCTATGTCATCGTGTAAACAAGGATCTTCCTAATGTATTTCATGTAATTTGCATGCATGAACAGTTCTAGGCGGTCATATGTCAAAATCCATCTTAATCCTTCAAACAACAAAGTTTCTTATACAGTAGATAACATGAGCATTCATGAACAATTCCAGGTGGCCACTTGGTAAAAGTCATTGTAGTCACACATACTTTAAATTTTTTATAATACATAATATGGGCATTAAAAGGAATGAGTTGGCCAAAGCATGTGCCACCCACTATCAACATTCCTATTTTTTATCAACAATGGTCCCATGTGCCAGACCTCATATAGAAGGGCACAATTCTAGAAACAAGGAGCACACAAATTTCAACAGATAATAGTTTTTTTTTTGGGAATGTGGACTAAAGGGTGGTCCAATGGAATCTTGATGGGAGTAGGGTTCCATGCTTCAGAGCAAGGTGGGGGAATTTCTTGCAACATTGTGTGTTCCTTCATGCAAATTCCCTCCATCTATAGAGAAGGCTATATAAGGATAGAGCATCCCTTAATGAGGTGGAGGTGAGCTTCGTAGAGTTTTCCACTAGCATTTGGAGATTTAAATGCTATGATGTGCTCAAAGATAGGGGAGTTAAGAAACCCTATAGAAGGATATATAAGGATAGAGCATCCCTTAATGAGTTGGAGGTGAGCTTCGTAGAGCTTTCCACTAGCATTTGGATATTTAAAGGCTATGATGTGCACAAAGATAGGGGAGTTAAGAAATCCTATACTTTGTAGGAAACTCACAGGGCAACATGCCTTTTTCTACCTCATTCTACATCATGGCACCATGAGGCCCTTCTCTCGGGTTATTTCATTCTCTTATTGCAAGAGGAAGTGGGTCACATATGGAAATTTGTACAGTTTGAAGAAGAGTAGACATATTCTAGGGTACATAAAATGGTGTATGTGTCCTTCAACCTCTATCTCGTTTACAGACCAAGGGAGGAGTAGTTGAAGGGAAAGACAAAGATACTGGATGTGTTTCTAGATGATATGGGTTTGAACAACTACATTGAGTTGGCATTAGCCTACTTGGATCTTCATGAACAAGTGCTAGAGCTAGTGATATTTGATAATGATGATACTCTTGAGGGGTGATCCTCCACACCAGTAGGTACAAAGATTGGATTGAATATAGAGGAGAAGTATATTGGAGGAGAGAGTATTGGAAGTGGTGTTGATTTTGATAATTTTGACATATAGGACTAGTGATAGTCATGAGCTATCATATTCTTGCATCTACATTTATAGTATCTACCCTATTTTGTATTTTCCATTGGCATTCTCACCTATGGTATTGGTGACTCAATATCTATGTAATACATTTTGATTTTAATGAATTAATGATAAAATTGCAATTTTTTATTCTAATTTCTTTTGTGTTTGTTATTTGATTATCATTGATGTCGTAACTAGTTGTATCATATATGGTGTATCTATATTTTTTAAATGTTCTAGTTTATATAACAACAAAAAAGGTAAATATATATGTCTATATTTCATTTTCGTGTGTGTGTGTCCTCCATGTCTTGTTTTTGACATCATTGTGTCCCATGTTGAACACTCATATTTCAATGTATCCTCCATACCTTGTGCCTTTGTGTCAGGTGAATTAGTCGGAGAGCATGATGATAATATAAACTCTATACAATTGTTCAATGAACACATAGTTACTTCCCACATTTTAAACTATAAGAAAGAAGGGCTAACATCCTAAAGCTATTTGATTTTAAAGAACCACCCAAATATCCCCAAGGGATTGCAAAAAACTAGTCAATCCTTTGATACATTTTATTGACATGTTGAGTTGTAGATGGCAAACAAACCAAAAACAAAAAAATCAACAAACACAAAAACAAAATAAAAATAAACAAAAATAAAATAATAAAATAATAAAATAAATAATAAAATATAAGATATATATATATATATATATATATATATATATATATATATAATTAAATTAAAATAAAAATAAAAAAAATAAAAAAATAAATTACCAAATTAAATAAATGTAGAAAATAATATTTCTTCATATATGTATTCAAATTCAATAGCAAGATAAACATTAATAATTTAAAAAAAAATGGGGGGAGGGGAATTATAACTTTTGAAAATGTATACAAATATAGATGTTGTTAGGTATAATGAAGAGGTGTGGGACTCAATCAAAAGTCATGCCTCCCTCAATCGGATCTTGGTTTGATGGTAAAGTGGGGGTATTTCGTAGTCCCCACCCTCAAATCTCATAAAGATGTTTTTTCCATCATGGGTTGTCTTACCAATTCAAGAGCGCCATCTTGCTTATGCAAGCTAATAATATTACTTATGCAAGTAAGCTTCCATGTGGATAAGACTAGCTGCAAGATTCAGGCATCTTTGACAGAGTGATTACCCTCAGTGGTGGAATCTCATCCAAGGGATGAGAAAGGGCATGTTTTCCTCAAAGTTAATCTAAACCATTTCAAATAAAATATGTAATGCTTCATATTCATCAAATATGGTAAAATATTTTCACCACAAAATATTGGAGCATCTTCGATACTATTTATAGGTATATGGACTACTTCGATGGGTGTGGAATTATGTACAATTTTAGTGAATGTGTTGTAATAAGATAGTTACAAAAATTGAAATTGTACATTGACTTCCACAAAAATGAGCTAATAATATAGCTAGCTAATGGTACCTGAGAAATCATATCATATTTATTGAAATTTTAATCATTTTTTCATTTAGGATTGTCTCATTAACCCACACATAACATTTGATCATTTTTTTTCATTAAAAAAAACAAAATAATGATCATTAACTTATAATTGAATGGTATGTAATGGTTATATATTGTGTAGAGATTAAGGTTCAAATATTCTTAACACCTTAATCATAATTTGTAATGTGGTAATAGGAAATAAATAAATATTAACTTCACACCTAAAAATCAACATTATCATAATCAAATTTGACAAATTAGAATCATGAAATTTTAACCCATGTATAACCCTCTGGATTATCCTTTTATTTAAAATAAAAATTCCAATAATGGTAAGCAAAGGTCATATAATGTGAGGACACCTTCAAATTCTTGTGACACTTTGACCATCATTTTGAAATGTGGTGCTTAGCAATAAATAAATATTACTTTACACCCAAAAAATGAAGTTAACAAAATTGACAAATTAGAAACGTGAAATTTTATTAATGTCATTTTTCTCTATAAACATATTATCATCATATATTAACATTCTATTTGTATTCACATTTCCTCCATTCAAGGGAGGGCTTTAAAAACCACTAGAAAAAGTATGAAGGTAGTCTCCTAGAGCTGCAGAGGGTCGGGAAGCGAGAAGCATATTTCAAAAGAAAAAAAGCTTAATAAAAAAGGATAAGACCTTAATTCTCCACCTCCATGAGACAAAAATGGAAGAAGTTGAGATCCTCCAAGAAAGAAAAACGATATGACATACAAGTGGGGTTGTCAGGCCAAATTAAGTACATAAATTAGGACATGATATTTATATCAATCTAGGTGTTCGTAAACTTAGAAGCACAATAGAGTTTGTAGAGAGCTAGGTTATATTGGTTGTCACTTTCTACAATTAAGTGCTAAAGTTAGCTAATTAGAATCAAAACTCAAAATTCTAATCAAAAGTTAAAATTAAATAAAGGAAGCATGAAACAAAACTTCTAAACTAAACACACTTCTTAAAATGTAAAACATAATGAAATGCTTCTAAATTACCGAAATTGGAAACAATGATTAACGTGTTTTGGTTTAATAAATTGGTAATTCACTAGGGCCTTTCTAGCTAAGGACAGTAAGTGGACACTCCAATAGTCCTTTATTAAATCTAGTAAAATTCAACCCAACACCATTTAAAAATGTGAGAATGCATTGTGGCCTTCTCCATTTATGAGAGAGAAAGTGGATGGTCGCTCAAGCCTAGCCTTCTACTCATCTTCGTAATTGGTGTGTGCCTAAGTCATTGGTTTAGTCAATGAAGGCAAGAAATGAATATGACTCAAATAAAGCAAGGAACTATGATGCATATTAGTACAATGCTAAATGAAAAGTTGTGAAAGAATTGGGGCCTCCTCCACCAACTCCCGACACTTTTCTCAACTTGTTAACTAACTTATCCTCATAAGCAACAGGTACCCTGTGATAAATAAAGCTTATGAACAACACTTAAAATTATGAATATAAACAAAAATATGAAACAAGATATGGATAGCAATATGTTATTGAATATGGCAGTGAAATCACACATAGACTGTAGGCATGGTATCATGAAGCAACTAGTATGAAGAAGGTAAGAAAAAATATAAAGAAAAACTAAAAGTTAAAGTATATAAACAACACATATGAGTAGGTTATACCAGTATCTAAAAAATGAATGAACATTACATAAGTTGCAGTGCACAAGCTTTGGTTATGGGAACACTCCACACCTCAACAAGCACATCATATGTTTACCAATGGCTAGAAATCAATGAAATAACATATATTAAGTGAAATAAGCATGATGCAAGCTTAAAAAGACTGAAGTCTAAGCTATAGAATATTTCTTCAAAGTATTCAAATTACAAACTTGTTTTGCAAGCACTGTTCGCTTGCTTTTATAAGAAATTAAATTGAATACACAAAATTCCTCTTTGCTAGTGAGTGTGGCCTATCCTAGGGATGTAATGTAATAAAATAAACTTTGTTTATTGCTTATATTATGGATCAAAATTAGAAAAATCAGATTTGGGCAAAATTCCCAAATTGTCATGTGTTTTCTTTGTTAAACAGAGTATGTTGATCGAGGAACCTAGGATCATTTTTTATTGAGTGGATAGGTATTCATCCATCTCAACATATCAATCTATAAAACTCATGTCCCTAAATTTTCCCAAGTTTCCTACAAATATGTAAATGAATGATCATTTACAAGATATATTACCTCCTTTAAATTCGTGTTAGAATGCATTTATTTCATAATTTTTTGAAAATTACAAATGTGCAACAAAATTCCTTAAGGGATGCATTTATCAGTCCAATCATGATCAAATGTCATTAAAAAAAAAAAAAAAACTTAATACGGTTTTCCTAAGGCCGAATAAGGTAATAGACCATAGAAATAATTATGTCATAAAAGAGGACTGACATCTACCCATAACTGTAATGTTCCCAAATTTTGGATTGCCTTGTGGTCAAATTAGGAGGGATTTCCAGAGCTTATGTCAGCTAGGTCACGGGAGCAGGATTACATTGTTGATGTGTTTGAAGGGTTTTGAGGAGTTTTATGGAGGGCGACTGGGATTACTTGCCATTTTTCATCATTGAGATCAATTTTGCATAGTTCAATCTTGGTTTTGCTACATTCCGACAATTTTTGTAAAACGAAGTTATTAACATCCATATTTTAATTAATTTCACTTAGTGTAATAGGTCATTGGAATCAGGACAAAAAGATATAAAAGACATAAATATGGAAAGGAGCTTTAGAAGGCCATTGTGATCATGGTGGCAGTTTAAGTATTTTTTGGATATAAAGTTTACTTTAATTAGTAATAAAAAGTCGCTTATTAAATAAAAGGAGAAAAAAAATATCTAAGGGGGAAAGGTCACTTGGAAAATATGAAGGAAATGAACTAAGTGGCATATTAATAAAATAATAAAATGAGATTTCTAGTATATTGGAGAATATCTAGCAAAATCTTATAAAAGTGGGGAGAAGGCCATTTCTCATTCATTTTTGTTATGATTATTTCTTGGTGTTTGGTTTGGGAACTCAATTGAGAGAGACTCTCAAACTAGTTTCGGTGGACATCCATTGCCACCCTAGCTGGTAATCATCCAATTTATGCGGACATCATTGTCACCCTAGTTGGCATTGTGGAGAATTTATTTGGATTTCTTAAATTGTAAGTTAATTTGCAACTCTCTCAAGGAGTCAAATATATATATATCTTTTCCAAAGATTGAGTTGTTGTTGTTGGGATCAAATTTATTAAGAAGGTCGAGTTTATCTCTTGTCATTATCTTCAATGGGCTGAATTCATCTCAATTTCCAAGCCAAGTTTCATTAACTATTCAGAGGATTGAGTTTGTTTGTAGATATTATTAACTAGAGTTGTGTTATTTGTTGGGGTTCTATCCATTTTGTTGGATCTGATATTTACTTGTTGGGGTTCTTTATTTTTTTCTAAAGATTATATTTATTTTTTGGGGGTTCTATCCATTTTGATGGAGTAGATATTTATTTGCAGGTGTTTTATCCATCTTTCCAAAGCTTATAATTATTTTATGGGGTTCTATCCATTTTTCCAAGGTTTATATTCATTTGTCGAGGTTAGATCCATTTTCTAGAGTTGGTATTTATTTGATGGTGATCAAATCATTTTGTCAAAGTCATTATCTTTGGAGGTTGAGTTGGTTCAATCATTTGTCAGAGAGGTGTCCAGGTTCATAAATTTGGTATTTGAATGTAAACCCTTTATTTCAGCTAATAAATTATTGGTTTCCCTCACCATATTCTTCTTATACATGCTATATATTTTTATTTCCAAGTGTTTGTGAAAATGCTTGCTCACTAAATGTTTGATAGAAGTTCTCAAAGAAAATTATGAAATTTTTTGGGTTAAAATAACAAATTTTAGAAAAGGGGATATTACAGTGGTATCAGTGACTAAGCTTCTTGAGGCTTGAGAAGAAGTCAATAAGGTATTTATTGTGGTTGTGTCTTGTGTTGATGATTTTAGCGATCATTGATGCTTGTGTAAACTGAATTGGAGGAGACAAAATAATTGTGCGTTGTTGGAGTTGACAATGTTTATGTGTGTGTCTATTCATTGTGTTGAAGTGTGTGTTGAGTAGCCTTAAGTATAGTGATTCATGGGTAGTTGAATCAATCTTGTGAGGGTTGGTTGTTGATCCCTCGATCAGTCATATTAAGGTGTGTTAAGGGACTGTGTGAGGGTTTTTTTTTGTGCCCTAGATTCATATGTTTTGGAGCAGCAAGAGATTTGTAATTAGGCAACTTGTAAAGACCCTAAGAGAAATGACTTTGACAGAGAAAATTTATTGTGTGAGGGAAGTATTTATAAGACCTTAAGTGTAGAACCTTTGGAGAAACAAAGGACTATTAGAGGGTAGCCTAAGTTCAGTGACATTTTGGAGGAGTGGTGCCATTGATATGAGGTAATTTGGTGAGCTAAAGAGACAAGCAATTTTAGAGTAGTAGAAGTACTTATATGCAACATTAGAGGTGGAAAAGGAATTGCCAGGTATTCAAGGTACATGGACTGAAAGGACTGGTGTGAATGTTATTTCAACAAGTAGGTCAACTTTATCTTTTTCAAGGGAAGATTGAGGATCATACATAGTTGATCTCAATCCCTAGTTTTCCTTGTATCAAGGCTAATTAGAAAGGCCATGATCCCTAGCATGAGAGCCCTATGTTTGATGTATTAAGTTTGTAATATAACAAGTGTTGGGTTGAAAATTCTCTTGTACACTACATTGATTCATTTCTTTACATTTTTCATTATGTAAAGTGCTTAGGGTTATGGCATTTTAGTGTGTTTATGATCATGTTTTAGACATAGACCTATTTATGAAGTGCCAAGGAAAAATCATCAAATAACAATCATTTTCAACAGAAAAAACCAATAGCTAGGAACTCTTTCATTATCAATTAATCTAGATTGGATCATCATACAATTTCTCATCTATCTTGATACATTCTAGGTGGAAAAAATTAGAATCAACTTGTAGGCATATTTTAGCAGCAAGTCCTAATTTGGAAAATTGAGGTCATAAACTATTTGAAACCTTCTAGAGCCACGTTTAGGCCTCAAATGGATTTTTTTGTTCAAAAAACTCCCTATAAA
>APFE030728624.1:23485-49835 GCA_000404065.3 Pinus taeda
ACAAAGCCTCAAGTTAAGCATAAAACCCAATATAAAACCTTAGATATTAAACTATATTCACATTGTTGCACCAATGTTGTTGACTAGACCCTTTAATTGTAATTATAACATTTATCTCTTACACACACACAATATGGATATATAGTTTTATAATCATCTTATCTCATTCTTGTGATTTTTTTTACAATAAAGGTATATTTCCCCTTCAAAGAGGCATATTTCATTCTTTTAACTTCTTCTCAAGATGTGGACCTTATTCCTTTTTATATGTTCAGGTTGTTTTGGTATTTGTTGCCTAATATTTGGTATTAGAGACAATAATCTTGGGGTCTTTCTCCTTCAATCAATACATATTTTAATATTTTGTTATAACACTTTTCTTAGAAGTTCTGCATACAATTTGTTTTAGGATAATAAAGAAAAATATCAATGCATATGTGCTCAAAGTTTTAAATATTTATTTTCTATACTCTCAAATATATAGCCTATGAAAGAGAGTCTTTGAATAATCTTGAATTCCATTTAAAATTAATCATACTGGACTTTCTTCTATAATTTTCTCTTGGATGTAATAGATTGTGAATTGTTTGAGGAGATTGATGTCAAATATCAAATTATATGTAGTTCAAATTTTATTTTTTAATTCATTATACCTTAAAATACATAGCTTAGTGGAAGATAGGGTTTGCTAATTTAAAAGGATCATCTCTAAATTTTAATTGTAATTTTTTTTGGATGAAATTTTAAACTCTAAATTTTTTTAGTCTATAATTTTTATAAACTTGAGGAGATGTAGAGAGTTGTGTGTTCAAAACATTTCATATTTTGAATCATTATACATTATGAGATATATGTTTTGGAATTCAAGGTTTTTAACTAATCTTTAAATTAAATTTCAAAATAGCCATTTGGTAATTTTTTCTATAACATTGTTTCGTGAAGTTTTACGCTATGAAATTTCTAAGTATTTAAGAAGACATCTAAGAGAGATAAAGGTAAAATGTTTATAATAATAAGACTTAAAAATTTATATATACATAAAAATAACTATAAACCATCTGAATAGTGTGCAAATTGAGGTTAGAAAGGTATGTAACATACAATTCACACAACTTGTGATTGGAAGATTTATTCTTGGTGATTCAAAACTTGTGGTAAATAGGAAAAATAGAATTATTATTATGTTTTCACATGGCTCTAAACGGTTCTCCAAAATTCAATAAACCAATTAAATCTCCAAATATATTAATGATTAATGAAGAAGAAAGAGAATATATTCTTCACCAAATCAAATAGTTGGAAAAGAATATGGATGAAAGGATGTAAGAATTGAAAATTTTCATTCATATCATTTTCCTAAATACCCTATATGTGGAAATCCCCAAAGGAGATATCAAGAAACAATAAAATTAATAACATGTGTTGGAAATAAATATTGTGACGTAAAATCATGACTACTTAGCATCTTTAGATCCTTGTCATTGGGGGGTTCAATGTTGCACCAATTACTTATTTAATTACAAAGATTGATATGAGAAATTTTTGATATAAAATATACTATAAACTAGATATCCCAAATGAAGCAATTTGTTTATCTAGAACAAGTTCCAACCTTACAAAAGGTAACTCTTATATCCCTATAATTACATAATGATAGATTTGCTTGGTATCAATGACTTTGTGAAAGAGAAAGAGATTTTATTATATCTTGATCCATTTTTATGAATGAATTGATATCACACTATGGGGATATTAAGAGAAACACATTATTTAGTGAATTGATAAATCTTCAGTAGTGAGATTCAATTAAAGAACACATTCAACAATTGTAGAATTTAAGTCTTGAGGTTAAGAATATTTCAGTGGATAATTTGTTTGATCTCTTAATTGTAGATTAAAAGGAGAAAATACAACATGAGGTGAGTCTCTTGGAAGTTAAATCCATAGAGCACTCTTTTAGTATGGCAAGGAAAGGTGAAAGTAAAAATATGAATACTATAAGAGTGGTCACTAGAAACTATATAAAGAACCTTGTTCCTTATCAAAAAATCACTTAAAATGATAAGGATGACGCCTCAAAAAATGGATTAAATAAGAGAAAAAGGACTATGTTTCAATTTTGATAGAAAATATGGTAAAGCACATAAATATGGTGTGAAGAAATTATTATACATAGGACTTTAAAGAGGAATAAGATCAATAATTACAACCATCACAAGGTTCAAAGATAGAGGAGACTACTCCAATGATATATATACTCATGATTTACCCGCTGCAACACACAAAAACCTTTAATATGGAAGTATATATAAGAATGAAAGGATACACATTGACTAAGTCTAGTAATACTCATAACCTCATTAATCACAAATTATTAAAAAATATTCAATTGTTTTGTATTTCTAGCATTAGGGCTTCAAGTAATGGTTACAAATAGAGGTATCATAAAGTGTTTATAGAAATTCCATAATATTAACCTCAACATGAAGGAGTATTGAGTGGATAACCCTATGGTTACAATCCATATGGGTGGTGTTGATGTCGCATGAAGGGCCCAATGGATACAATCATTGGGAACAATGGCCCTAATTTTCAAGACTTATTCATGGGAATTTCCTCAAAAAAAAAGGAAATTGTCCTTGGTGGTATCCAAGGGAAATGATCTGAATTGATAAGCTCAAAAGACATGATAAATTACTCAAAAGGGACACTATGGTATAATTTCATAGTTATGCTCACTAGCTGTTTTAAAATATATATCCTTTGCTATAATGGATATCCAGAAGCTTTTAAAATATCATTCCAAGGTATTTTGATAGATTCATATGGGTCTTCCACTTGTTTGAGATTATGACCATGTAATATATTTGCACTAGGAAGCATATCACCTAACATTAGGCTTTCTAAGCATCCATATGCACAAATGTGTGAGATTAAGTATATGATTCAATAAATGTTATAGGTCAACAACATTCAATTTACACAAAGTGCTTTCTCTTCACTATTGGTGATTATTACAAAAAATCATGGTTCATAGTGTATGTGTCCATATTATAGACAACTCAAGAAACTAACCATCGAAGATTATTTTCCTATACCAATGATTAATGAATTATTAGACGGATTACATGGAGAAATTTACAAATTTGGATATCTCTTTGTGATATCATCAAATTAGAGTGAGGTAAGAAGACATTCCCAAACTAGCCTTGAGAATAGATGCCAATCATTATGAGTTTCTGGTTATTCCATTTAGACTTACTAATGCACCTTAAACATTTTGAGGCTTGATGAATTCTATTTTCAAATCCAATTTTAAAAAATTTGTGTTAGTATTTTTTGATGACATACTAATATATTATTTGGGACAATACTAACATGTTGATAAAGTGTTGACATGTTAATGGAGTCTTAAAACTCCTAGAGCATATATAACCATATGTAAATTTTTTAAATATAACTTTAGGGTTTGAAAAATGAAAAAATTAAGTGATATTGTATCTCATAAAGCCTCATAATAAACCCTAACAAAATTTAAAGTGTGTTGAATGGCCAATAGCTAAAATTAAAAAAAAAAAAAACTTATAAAATTCTTAATATCAACCAACTATTACTACAATTTCATCAAAAGTTAAAATTAGGTAATAACACGTCCAACAAAATTATGAAAAGTAAAAAAAAAAAGGAATTTTATTGGAGTCATAAGGTAAGAAAAGCTTTTGAAAGACTTAAGGAATATACCCATGAAAATTTTAAAACCAAAAAAATATATTATTATTTTTTGTGACATTATTTTTACAGTGGTCTTTGGAAATATTATATATTTTGTATAACATTAGGATATAATCCTTCAAGTGAGTATGTCTTCCTAAGAGATTATAATACTTATTAAATAATTATATATGCTTTAGTACTTGTAACCCGTAGTGGAAATGCTTGATCTCGAACTATGTGCATGGATGAATGCTTTGCAGTAGTCTATAATGCGACTTTTTGAAAGTCTTTTTGGCAGATTTTTCCGGTCAAAATCCAGTAGCAATTTATTGGAATCCCAAGTTTGATAGCTAGTTGCTGCACAATCAATGGCTCCCATGGGTTTTTCAGGGTGCTGAATCCAAATATGCAGTTAAAAAACCATTTTAACTGCTAAAAATCAAGATTTAAACCTCATTTCTTCTGCCGGATTCCGTCACTGGAATCTCCAAAAAGTCGTATTATAGACAACTCCGAATGCTTTGAGCTAAAATAATCATATTACCAAGTGGCCTTCTCTTTTGGTATATTTTTCCAGCAGATAAGGTTTATATCGAAGTTGATGGAACCAATGTTTTTTTTGGTAATTACTCAAAATATTCCTCATTCTTTTAGGGTTAAAAATCAGGGTGGTAAAGAGGGATTTTGTAGACAAATCCACATTATTCATAAGCAAATTTAAAAAACAAATTTAAATGCATCAGATTTATGGGAATTATCCTTGTCACCTTGCTAGAATATTTGGATAAAAAACATGGACTCGCTCTTTAATTTTTTTTAATTTATGGCTTCAATGCCTTATGAAAGTCTTTAACATAATTGTTCGAATGAGGTAAAATTTTGATAGCTTTTTAATGTAAATAATAATAAGTTTATTAGTAAAATCTTTTTTATGTTTTTTTTTTTTTTGTTTTTTTTTATTATTAGCAATTCGATTAATATTACAACATACTTTTTTTCTTTATTTATATGTCTTTATATAACATTTTATAATTTTTCTTTCCTTATTATTCATATTCTCATACTTGCTCATTATACTCATCCATAAATCTTATCTCACTTTTATCAAATAAAGTAATAGATTAAATTTTTTATTTTCATTTTATCAATTATTCATATCCATTACATATTGCAATTAATGACTTCTTTCATAAAAAAAGATAAATGCCCATATCTTAGCTTCATATTAAAATAAATTTAATAAACATATCCTTTGAATCTGTTGTGACATATTGGGTTGTTCAAAATAAGTTATGATATAAATTTATTCCATAACCACTCAAATAATATATATATATATATATATATATATATATATATATTATATATAATATATTATGGAATTTGTGAATTTCCTCTAACAAGTACATAAATGTATTATTTTTGTTGGTGCATTTTGTTTTCAGCTCCTCGCACGCGTCTCAAATACCAGGAATGAACATTAATTAGATAGAGAATCATTTGTCAACTTCTTATTGTATTAATTCCTTTCTTCTTTTCTTCATATTTTTTATTTATTTTTATCACCCACGTGCTCACCAAATCTGATACAATAAGATTGTCAATGCATGGTCTGGGTGCTACGAATCCACTATGTAGAATGCCACTTGAGCCCTCCATGTTTACTTACATTTTGAGGAATGAGAAACTTATTGTGTGCATTCAACTTAGAAAATGTTGCTCGCTTTTTGTTGTTTCCTTATTTATTTTACCCCTATTATCATGATGAGTTGTATAGCTCAATTTTAACAAAATAAATGGTGAAAACTCCATGTACATTTCTTGTAATAGTTATGTAAAATATTCTACACGGGAAGGAAGAAATATAGTGTTTATTAAGGACTCTTTCACATTTTCAAAAACTTGTTTGAGGAATACAATAAAATAAAATCTTGTAGCTTCATAACTTCCTATTTTATATAGACTCAAAATTTACTCAAACCAATGCCTTGGTTGGGATCATCATCCTCACAACATCAGAGATTGATTGAGAAATATAAAGGAACCAAGGAATATATGACCATAATCAGAGAAATAATCATAGAATACTTGTCCTATTTTATTTTCTATTGATATAAATGTTCAATCTCAAGCAACATTCTTATCATTATAAATGTGTCATGTAAGATCTTTCTATTACTCGGATTTGTTTGTGAGAGTGTGTGGATGAAATTGACTTGGTATCCATTTATGATGGGAATCAATTCATCTACAAAACATGTTGATGCATTGGGCTCAAGGAAATCCATACACATATATTGTATTAATTATCTCATCAACATAATCCATGTACTTGGATTTAATTAATCTATGTGTCAATTCAATAAGTATTTCTCTATCCATAGCTCCTAAAAATGAATTGTATGTTTTCAAAAATTACGTAGATGTATTCTATGTAATTATTCTTCACACCTTTCTATATTACTCCTAATATTAGGTGGAGAAATTGTCTCCACGGAAAATATAATTTGCATTTCATGTTTACTAACTCTTTCTTCTAAGCCATATGTTGAGGATGAACAAGGAAAAATATATTCCTTGTACTTGGCACTACAAATACCTTGGGAAGGGGTCTCTCAATAGATTTGAGATAGCTTGTAATTCCTTTTATGATAGATTTGTTTTCCTAGTAATGTGAGAAAACTCATTGGATACATTGCATGGTGATTCCATTTCTTGAGGAGAAATCCTAACATGCACCTTGGACTCATCCCTCAAATTTTTGACAATATTCCCACCTACATATTTCATTGATACCATCTTGAAATAGTAGAAGTTGAGTTCTTGACAAGTTCTTAGCCTCTGCTCCTCAGTGATTCTTCTTCATTTACTACTTTATTATTGATGGCAGTATTCTTCTTCATTTATTACTTTATTGTTGATGGTAATAAAGTATCAATCCACATTCTTAATCTATTTTTCCTCAAGGATCCTAAAACCAATATGTTTTTTGGTTCCACATATATGGGATTTTTTACATTTTTTTAAATTGCATATTTTCTTGTACTAGATGATATATTAATATGACCATAAATGTTATTCCACTTTTTACAAAATTAATACAATATTTTTCTTCAAAACTATTAAATGTTAGTAGATTTCAAATTGTACACTAATAGAATTATGACAATGCATAGTTTCACTAAAATTTAAGGTTAGATCAAAATCCCCGCCAGTCTAGATTCATGCCTAAATCCTCTTCATGTATTTAATTCTCATCACTTTTACTAATGAAAACATCTTCAACCTTTTCAAAAGACTCCCCTTGAGAATTGTGAAGGTTAAGAACTTTCTTTAGTTCCAGCTATTATTTATATATTTCCATAATATTATGGCTAAATCTTGCTTGGGAACAATTGAATTTATGGTTAAGACTTTATATGATTTCTTCTAAGACATATTGACAAACCTATGTTTCGGTAAAAATAACTTATTACATTTAGTAAAAAGATTTACTGATTGGATTAAAAAGAAATTATTATTCTAATAAAAGTGTTTTTATTGAGTTGGAAAGAAATACAACGGAGAAAACCATGGACTGAAAACCATGGGTTGAGAGTAGCTTTCATGCTACTTTCAAGTAAAGCATTAATATTTTATTTTTCATGACATGATATTTACAATGGCCTCGATGGAATTATTACATACTTTGCTTAGCATCATGATGTCACCATTCATGTGGGTCTCCTTGAGATATTACAATAATTATTATATAACTATTTTACAAGATATACATTTGACTCTACTCCTTTCCATAATTGACTTAAAAATAACCTTTATCATGAAATGTAATGCCTCCTACCATGGACTTGGTGTAGTTTTAATCAAGAAACAAGAAAGGTTGCTTGTTGTTGAAAGTAGTCAATTCAAAGAAAATAACTAACTCAAACTTATTTATATGAAAATGTAAGGCTGGAAATACTTCATGTAGTTAAGAAATGACACTTTTATCTGGTAGATAGTAAGAATAAACATGATATTTTTAACTATTTGTTAGATAAATGGTTATCTTTAAAAGCGAAACAAAAATAAGAAATGACACTTTTATCTGGTAGATAGTAAGAATAAACATGATATTTTGAACTATTTGTTGGATAAATGGTTATCTTTAAAAGAGAAACAAAAATAAGTTAGAAAATGCTATATTATGGCTTGGAAATTATTTACAAAATGGGGAATACATAATATGTTGATAGATACACTCTCAAGGAAATAAAAAGAAATAAATAGCTTACTATGCGCTATTTGTATTCCACTATCTTATTTGGTAAAAAAAGCCATAATAGAATACAAGATAAAAGGTTTGAAATATTATTTTACAACCATAAGAGACACAAAGTGCATTAGATAAAATTGTATGGAAAAATGATCTTTGGTATTAGGATCACCTATATTTAGATAAGAATTTATAAGGTAGGAACTTTTTAACTAAATGTGTGGTCTGCCAATAGAATATGGGAGAGAAAATCATGATTATGGGTCTTGTACAAACATTAACTATGCCAAGTTAACATAGGAAAAAAGTTTCAATGTGTTTTTATCATAAGTTTAATGATAGATAAAGAAAAGAATGTCATCATAGTAGTAGTTGATTGACTGAAAAAGTATGCCTATTTTTTCTCTCTTTCTCTTATGCTTTAAAAGAAAGTATAGTATTCACAGCATTAGTATAATAAATTTCAAAATCTACATGGAATCCCAATATTATTGCAAGTGATGGAGATCCAATTTTCTTGCAAAAATTTGGACCAAATTATTTTTGTGTTTTATTACTATATTGGACCACAACTCATCTATTGAAGGACAACTTGGTCATATCATAAAATATGATGAAACAAAAATCAAATGAACATTACAATGATAGGGAGTCTGAAGTGTGGGATTGGATATTTCTTAGGCTGTAATCATATAGATAGATGTCCCTCGAGCAATAAAATAAGGAAATTAAATTGGCACCTAAGCATTATGGCTTCTATAAGGTGTTTTTAAAGATTCAAAGTATGATTTGCAAATTTGAGTTTCTCCTTTCTTCACATTTACATCAAATATTCCATGTTTATTGATTAAATAAGGTATTAGTGAAAATATATCAATTGAAACTATTTTACCAAATAATAAATAAGAAGGGGAAATCATACTAGAACTAGAAATAACCCTTGAAATGAGGATTAAGAAGTTGTAAAATTGAGCAATTATTGAGTACCTCATCAAATGGAAGAACCTACCAATGGAAAAGGAAACATGGGAACATGAGTTATTCATGTAGAAAAATATACAGTTAATTAAACCTTGAGGACAACACATGTTTGAAGGGGAGGGGAGTTATATTTTTATTATTATTGTTACCTAGACCGTTTAGTAGTAAGTGTACACTTTGTCTACTATATATATTTATACACTAAAGAGACCTATTTTTAGAATCATCTAATCTCATTCTTGTAGGTTTTTCTATTATAAAAATATGTCACCCTTAAAGAGGCTTATCTTTCCTTCTTATATTTACTTGAGTATTGAGTTATATTTTTATTATTATTCTTACCTAAACCCTTTAGTAGTAAGTGTACACTTTGTCTGCTATTTATATTTATATACTAAAAAGACCTATTTTTAGAATCATCTAATCTCTTTCTTGTAGACTTTTCTATTATAAAAAGATGTCACCCTTAAAGAGGCTTATCTTTCATTCTTATATTTACTTATCAAGTATTGAAACTTCTTCCCTTTATATTTTATGATATTTTAGTAGTTGTAAATAATAGATTTGAAAATCCTTTATTAGTTCCCATTTCAAAGGATAAATAAATAGCTTTGACTAGAGTTATTCCTTAAATAGGTCTTATTTCTTTCTTATTTAGATTTCACCCTCAATGACCTAATGTACATTTTTGTTTTGCATCATAAGAGAGTGGAACCTCTTGAGCATATTTTTATGTGAAATTACTTTCTCCATGTTTTACTCATTTGGTGGTAACGTATAAGTTACAATTTGGCATGCCAAGGGAAATCTTAATATTTTTTTGTGTAAACTTGGTAGTACTTTCTCTATTAATATTATTGAACCACTAACATGTTTCCCACATTAATAAAATGTGGCCTTAACCTACCCGTAGGAAACTAGGTTGGCTACCTGTCAATGTTAAAATATGTCCAAAATTTAAATAAGTCTTTTTCCACCATCCATGCAACATTTTCTATTCTGTCTATAATAAACATCAACTTAGGAAAGTAAAGGCCAATTGACATATAACAAAATTCTGTCTAGAAACCAATTTTACTCATCCAAGGACTCCATTGGGACTGTGGCTTTTGCACTAGACTCTGGCATCTCACTTCTTCTCATGTCCTATAGACTTTGCTTTATCCTTCTCGGAGCTAGGTTTTTTTTGTAGACTTGAATCTGGATTACTACTATCTCTCTATGGAGATCCTTTCTACTCGGCTCCTTTGTTTTGGCTTCCTCCTGTACCTCTTGTTCCTTGTTTAATTCCTATTCCTTGTTTAGTGCCATAACTCAGGCTACTATTTTCTTCATAACCTAGTATTGCTGGATTGTTTTCCTGAATAGAGTATGTCGTCTGCGGGCATTCCCTGGGTCTTGCACCATGGCTTCCCACTCTTCTGTCTAAATGCCCTAGTTGGTGATTCTCTCATTGAGTTCCCTCTCCCACCCGGCTATTTGTGCTCTTACCTCTGGTTGGTTTCCAACCATGTAAGCACTGATGGGAGTCTTCATATGCTCCTTAACGAACTTCCTGCATCATTTTCTTCGGCCTTTGCTAGAGGTTGCATTGCCCCTGGTGGTCCTTTTCCCTGCCTTCCCAATTCCTCTGCTGCCTAGTTTAGCCACCTCTTTTCCTTCTCTAGCCATGCTTTCTTTTTCTTGGTTGCGTTCCTTCGCCTGAATCGTTCTCCATTGTAGGTTTTCTCTCTATAGTGCATTGCATGATCCGAACCTCCAAACTGTGCTGCACCCTAGTTATTATAATACCTAAATCAGTAACACAAGAAATGTCATTAGTCTAAATTCATACCCACCAAAACTATCGTATTTTTAATTGCTCTAGTCTTGGCCTTTCGCCCCAATCATGGCAACTTGGGTTTGTCCTCCTTCCCCCTCAGACCCCCCCTGACTGCGCTTGACATAACAGGTTCAACCTCTCAATCATTCTCCTTTATGTTTCATCGCTCTCGGGCAACCCGTAACTGCCGGGTCAACCTTTATGGTCCTACTGGAGTCCCTAATTTGGGTTCCCTTATCCCAGTTCTGGAGTTCAAATGTGTTTCCCTTCCCTGCCTCTCTCCTCTCAATTATCCCCGCTCGAAATTTGCCATTGGTTATCCCCTGGGTCTCACTCTGGAAATTCTAGTTTGGTTTCATCTCAAGCAAGGTTAGCCATAGGCTTACTTCGTTGGCCCTCGTAATACCCTCTGCTCTGTCTCTACTACCTGATTTTTCCCTTCCATGCCTTAGGTACCACCTGATTAGGGCTTTAATCTTCCTGCGTTCTCCCTTAGTGGAATCCCCATTGTCTCCTCATCCTCCCTCATTCCCTCTCTTCTCATCTTCCAATAGATATCCTTTAACTTTACCATAACTCTTCGCTTCATTAACATTCTAGTCTAGGTTAGACTTCCAGGAACCCAGGGTCATGACAGGTTCCGAGTCTTGGATTTCCCAAACCCCCTCCCCCAATTCCTTTGAATTAGACATTACTTCAATTTTATCAGTTAAGGCATTCAAGGTGGCATACCATTGACATACTATGTTCTTCATAACCCAGTATTGCTTGATTGTTTTCCTAAATAGAGTATGTCAGCCTCGGGTTTTCTTTGGGTCTTGCACCATGGCTTCACACTCTTCTATATAAATGTACCGGTTAGTGAAGCTCTCATTGAGTTCCCTCTCCCACTTGGCTATTAGTGCTCTTACCTCTTGTGGGTTGCCAACTATGTAAGCGTTGATGAGAGTTTTCATATGATCCTTACTAAACTTCTTGCCTAATTTTTTTTGGCCTCTGTTGGAGGTTGCATCCCCCTCGTTGGTCCTTTTCCCTACCTTCCCAGTTCCTATGCTGCCTCATTTAGCCACCTCTTTTCCTTCACTAGCCATTCTTTCTTTGTCCCTGCTACGTTTTCCTTCACCTCAATTCTTCTCCACTGTAGTTTTCTCTCTACGACACACTGCGTGATCTAGACCTCCAAACTGTGCTACACCCTGGTTATTATAATACCTAAAATAGTAACACAAGAAATGTCATCAGTCTGAATGCATACACACAAAAATGTTGTATTTTTAGCTCATCTAGACTTGGCCTCTTGCCCCAGTCCTAGCAACTTGGGTTCTCCCTCCCTCTCCCTCATATTCCCCCCTGATTACGCTTGACATAACAGGCTTCAGCCTCTCAAATCTTCTCCTCTCCGTTTCATCCCTCTCTAGCAACCCGTAACTTGTGGGTCAACCTCTATGGTCCTATCAGAGTCCGTAATTTGGGTTCCCTTATCCCAATTTGGAGTTCAAATGGGTTCCCTTCCCCACCTCTCTCCTTTTAGTTATCCCCACTCGAAATTTTCCCTTAGTTATCCCGTGGGTCTCGCTTTGGAAATTCTAGTTTGGTTTCGTCTCAAGCAAGGTTAGCCATAGCCTTGCTTCATTGGCCCCCATAATACCCTCCGCTATATCTCTGCTACCTAATTTTTCTCTTCCATGCCTTAGGTACCACCTGGTTAGGGCTTTAATCTTCCTGCATTCTCCCTTAGTGGAATCCCCATTATCTCCCTGTCTTCCCTCATTCCCTCTCTACTCATCTTCCCAAGGAGACCCTTTAACTTTACCATAACTCTTCGCTTCATTAACATTCTAGACTAGGTTAGACTCCTAGGAACCCCTGGTCATGACTTGTTTCGAGTCTTGGCTTTCTAAAGCCCCCTCCCCCAATTCCTCTGTATTAAACATTACTTCAATTCTATCAGTTAAGGCATTCAAGGTAACATACCATTGATTTTCATTGACCAGCCTACGGCCACTGACCTACCTTTGCCACCTATGTCCACCACCCTTCTTTTCTCATTCCTTCACCTTCATTCTTTGCATGCAGCTATCTCCTCTCTCAACTACCTTTGCCTCTTTTTGTTTTATCCTTCTGTCCCAACTTTCTTCCATTCAGCCTCCCATATGCTCTCTTCCTCCTCTCGCCATCCATTCATTCATTCTTTTTCCTCAAAATGATGAACCTCTAACACTTCCATCTCTATTTCTCATTAATTCCCTTATGCCTCCAGCTACTCCTACAGTGGGTAACTCTCTGCTCTCATGCCACTTGTTGGCTTTGTTCTGCCCACCCTCTCACTCACCCCTAACCCTTTCTCATTCTCTTCCATTCTCATCCACACCTGTCCTTGCTCTGTGCCTTCCTCTTCCCTGCCCTATCCTTCTTGTTGTCTCATCCTCCCACATCCCGATGTCTCCTCTGTCCTTGGGCCCAAGTGGATGGTTTTTGGTGCCTCCACCTCACATCCCCTCTGGCCCACCTAGACTTCCCTATGGCACCCTAATCAAGGGTTTTCTTCTTTCTCCTTGACTTTTTCTAGGATCTCCTCTAGTTTCCTCGTCCCCTCCATTTGTATTCTCTCTTCTCCTCTTATATCCTGGTTTCTACCTGCATGTTTGCATCCCCAGTTAACAAGATTGTTTGCTGCCATGTTGCCCATCCTATAGACATGTGTTGGGATATGTACCCGATCTTTTGAATTAGCTTGCTAATCTCTTGGACAAGCCTTGTTGTCCTCCAACATTGGCTATTTTTTCCCAAGGAGTCCCTTGCTGGAGTTTTTTCATCATGTTTATTGCCATTTTTTAGTCTCCTTCCACCTCCAGTCTCTAGAATCTCTCCCTTACCACAATTTCCAATCTCAGCTTCAATGCATGGAGCTGTGCATCATTGTTGGTCGTAGTGCCATAGTCCATGGAAAATATTCAGATCATATTACACTTTTCATCTCTAAATACTCCTCCCATCCCCACCACCCTAGGGTTCCCTTTCCTAGCTCCGTCGATGTTAGGTTTGATAAATTCTTTTTGAGCCCATGTGAATCAATTCACAGTCTCTCCATTATGGGAATGGTGTTTCCACAAGGAGTAGTTTAGCATAATAGGTTTCAAGTTTAGACCCATCATTATTCTTTCTTCCTGAGGATTTTCTTTCCAATCCTCTGCATACCATTTCTTAACCAGTATCGTTTCTCGTATGTTCTGGAGTATCCTTTTCCATCTTCCTTCTTCTATTCTTTTTTTATCTTTGAAAATCTGATTATATCTTTCCTTCCATATTTCCCATAAAAAGAAATCTAAGGATAGTCTCCGGGCTCGACTCAGGATGGGGTTTTGGTAAGGTTTTGTCTGCCAATTATCCATTATTGCTTTCATACTAGTTTGATTCCTCCCATTTACTCCAAAGAGTTGATCATGGTTTCTCCACAAGTTTTCACTGTATCTACATGCATTGGTCATATGTTCCCTTAATTCTACTTGTTCATTACATATGCTATAGATGGAGGATCCCTACAGGCCTTATTTCTATAGTTGGTCCCAAGTAAGTGATCACCCATGTTGGAAGGTCCACATGAAAAAGGTGATTTTCGGCCATGACTTTTCTTGCCATATTCTATCCCATATCTAAGTTCCCTATTGAAGATGGTGTGCTGCTTGCAGTTGATAGCCCTCTTTAATTGTGAACATCCCTTTAATCCTATACCCCCATCTTAGAATGTATGACCCATCCATTTTTGCAATTTTCTGGGTTTCCATCTCTTTCTCATATACCTTCCATTGGGGTGTTTCTAGGGCATATGGCTAATCTTGTTTCTATTTCCATTTTCTCCAGTACTCTTTGGGTTCCATGCTCCAAAAGTTTTTTATTGCCTATTCTTATGGGTTATTAGTATATTGACATACTATTTCTAGCTCTGGTTCACTGTTTAATTTTTCTCTTTGTTGCTACGCTTCTTCCCAGAATTTTGCTTTGTCTCCTCCCCTTATTTCCTAGAAACTATGAGTTCTGATTATATTTCTATTGTTTGAGGCTAAGTTCCAAATAGCTGATCCATTCTTATTGTCCTAGACTCTCAACTTTCTTGCAATTGAGCTCAACATGCCATACTTCCTCCCCCATATTTCCTTCCATAGGTCTGCTCCTCCCTGTATCCATCTCCACCAGATATTTGCCTCCATGACCTGTTTGAGAATGTACAGGGCTCCGAGTTCCAACCCTTTATCTTTTATAGGTTTGTCGAGCTAGTTCCATAATAGCAGAGCCCATTTTTCTCTGTTCTAGGTCCTTGCCAGAAGAAATTTTTGAAGATGTATATCATCTTTTGGAAAACTGTTTTAGGCGTCGCTTGACTGGTTAATTGATAAATCAAGATCGATTGTAGCACTGATCTTAGTAGTATTACCTGACTTGGCATATTCAGTGATCTGAATGTTCAATTCTACATTCTCCCTTAGATTTTTGCCAACAGGGGTTTCTAGTTTGCCACTCGAGTTTGTTGATCACTTAGCTGAATTCCTAGGTATTTTAAGGGGAGATTACCAATTCAGAATCCCATTATTCTTGCTAAGAAAGCTTGTGATGGGGCTGTTGTATTGAAGAAAAAGATATTAGTGTTTTCCTTATTTATCTCCATCCGTTAAGAACTTGTGAAATCAATTAGAATCTCCATTAACCCTTTGGCTTCCTTGAGAGATGCTTGCCCATACTTCATTATGTCATCTACGAATTCTTGGTGAGTTAATGGTAAATGATTCCCCAATAATCTAAGACCTGTATACTATTTTCTTTGAACTTTCTCTTTTATATACCTTATGATTCCTTCCGCAGCCAGTATGAACATAAAGAGGGATATCAGATTACCTTTCCTGAGCCCTTGGGTTGCATTGAACTCCTCTGTGGGCGATCCATTAAGTAAAATTGACATTACTAGAGTTGATATCATCGACATTATCCAGCTTATCCATCTTTGATCAAAGCCGTATATGCCTTTAGGATTCCCTGTAGGTACTTCCAGTTCAGACAGTCATAGGCTTTTCATAAGTCTAGTTTTACCAGCATGCCTTTACTTTTTTTGTCTTTAGTGAATGTATTACCTCTTGTTCCATCACTATGCCATCGACTATTTGTCTTCCTTTAACGAAACCTGTCTGATGTGAGAGATTAGACCAGGTAACATAGGTTTTAGGTGTTTTACCATAATTGTAGCCATGATTTTGTAGATTACATTACAAAGCGCTATTGGTCTAAAACCATGTGGTTCTCTCGAATGATTCGTTTTTGGAATAAGGGCCAAAAAGTGGAGTTCAGGCTTGATGCATTCTTTTGGTGCGTCAGTACTCCTTGGCGACTTTCACAATCCCCCATGAATGGCCGTGTCGCCTAATATAATTCTTTTGTATATCCATCTAGGCCTGGTGCTTTGTTCTTCACCATGCTTTTGATGACTTCTTCTACCTCTGTTCTACATATTTCCCTTAGCAGGGGCATGTTTTGATCCTTGCTCACCAGATTGGGAATGTGTTGAGTGATTTTGTTTATGTTCTCCTCCCTGTTTAGATTGGGTTCTGCCAGTAGCCTTTGAAAGTGTTGAACTAACAAGTACTCCATGTCTTCGTTTTGAGTAAGTTGGTTGCCTTGCTGATCAACTAGGGAGAATATCCTATTCTGCTACCTATGTTGGATCATATCTTTAAGAAAAAACCTTGTATTTCTTTCCCCTTCCTTTAACCATTGGATTCTTGATTTTTGTTTCCACAATATTTCTTCTTGTTGTCTCTTTTGCTCCAATTTATTTATTAGCTGCCCTTCCTCCTCCACAAAAAGCTCATTTCTGTCCTCATTGATGATTTGTTGTTGTACTTTCCTCATCTTGGCTTGGATCAATTCTTGTTCCTGTTGAATGTTGTTGAACTCATCCTTGTTCCGTTTTTTTATTTTTCCTTTTGGCTAGTTGAGTCTGAGTTGGAAGGTATGCATCAGATTTCTCCCTTCTTTCTCACTCCTGTTCCACCACCCCTTCATTTTTTCAATGAAGGTCGTTTCTCTTATCCAAAAGGCTTCAAACTTGAAGGGTCTATTTAGATTTCTTTGCTTCATTTCCACTTCTAGTTTAATAAGCTAGTGATCCAACCCTACGCACGGTAGAATTTTAGCCTCATAGTAAACATCTTTACTAATGAGATTTTCTGTGGCCAAGAATTTGTCAAGACGAGAAGCTATTTACCTGTTCCCTCCCCTTCTATTATTCCACATATATTTTCCATTAATTGTTGGGATATTTATGAGGTGAAGTTTTTCTTGTATATCCCTGAATTTCTCCATTTCTTGCTCTTCCCTTCGGAGTCCCCCTTTTTTCTCCTCCAACATAGTTATGAAGTTGAAATTGCCTGCTAGTAACCAAATATTTTCCTCATGTAGTTGGTTTAACATCTTTATCCTCTGGAGGAAGTTTTCCTTTTCGACTGGGATGTGAGGGCCATAGTCTGTAGAGATTAAGAACCGTTCTTTATTTCATATCAGGAGGAACTGCCTAGTGAGGATTCGCTTCAAACCTATCCAATAATCAATTGTCACCTCTGCTAGGTTCCACAAGATTACGAGCCCGCCCGCGCTTCCTCGTGCATCTATAAACATACCTTCATACCTCAGTTTCATCTTGCTTAGGATTTCATCTAGTTTCCCTCCTGTAATCTTAGTTTCTTGTAGCATCATTAATTGGGGTTTCTCGTTTCTTATTTCTCTACTAGGTATATTTGTTTTCCTCGGTTGTTTAGGCCTCTTATGTTCTAGGATGTTACTATCATTGGGACACTATGCTTATTTGTTGGTATACTATTGATAGAGGTACCACCTTGCACGTGTTCACCAGCATTTCTCCCATCATCTGTATAGATTCCTGCAAGTTTCTTTGGCCCCTTTTCTTCCCTCCTCTTATTTTGTTTGAATACTCATGGGGGTTTTCTTGATGCATCCCCAGTTTCTCTACAATCTCAACTTGTCCCCAGCCCTGCTTGGTTTGATACTGTTGGATAGTCTCTCTATACAATATTTTTTGGTCTTCTAGAATAAATATTTCATCTAAATGTCTCCATTCATTCAACATTTTCTTAAAAAATTCTTCTTCCATGCTAAGTTCCTCTCCCTTGCTTGGGTTTATTTCCATTGTAGTGGTTTCCATCCCCTCCCTTTCTTCCTTATCCTCTTTATCTACTGAATCTCTTTGAGTTTTCCTCTTGGGTGTTGGTTTGCCTTGACTCGAACTGCTCTCCTTTCCTTTATTCTAATAATCCATAAGTTGGATCTCGCTTTCTTCATCTTCTTCTACCTATAATGCTTCAAAGTTATTTGTATTGCTCGACTGAGTTTGGTATTATTTTTTCCCTGTGTTGTGGGTCTCTTTGGGTTGTCTCCTCTTGTTTTCCACTTCTTGGAACCCTTCCTTGTCTTCTTGAGGTTTCCTCTAGTTCTTGAGTGTATTATCCCCCTCCTCCATGTTCAGTGGAAAGTCCTTAAATAGGTGGCCATATTCATGGCAGCGTCGGCATCTGAATGGGATGTGTTCATAGTCTAAGGTTTGTTGCCAAATCTCTTCATGGTATTCTAACTCTACTGAGTTAAGTATGGATTTAGCTATGTTCATGTACACACAGATTCTCACATAAGATGTGTATCTATCTCTTTTTGTCATTTGTACTATTTTGACAAATTTACCTAACGTATTTCCAATACACTCTAGTATTTTTGGGTCCCACAAGTCCATTGGGAGGCTGAATAATCTTACCCATACCGAGGTTGCCACAAATTTTTCCTTGTCTGGGTCATAAAATTCTTCCCAATATCTCATAAATAGACCAACATTATAATGGAAGTAAGGGCCATTTTCAAATATTCTTTCTCTATCTTGCAGGTTTGAAAATATTATCGTGAAAATGCCTCTAACTCCCAGCTTGAGCTCGATATGGCCTTTGGGTTGCCATTTTTGTTGTATCTGCTTGGTAAGATCTTTCTCTGTGATCCATACTCCTTTAAACTTACAGATCAATATGCGATCCTTCATGTAACTTTTGTATCTCTCCAATTTATTCATCTGAATAATAAATCTCGATTTCTCTACTTCACATGGCAGAGATTTTCCTCTGTTGTTTACCTTCCATCACGCTACAATTTCATCAAAAGTTAAAATTAAAATTAGGTAATAACACGTCGAACAACATTATGAAAAGTAAAAAAAAAAGAATTTTATTGGAGTCAAAAAGTAAGCGAAGCTTTTGAAAGAATTAAAAATTTTAAAACAAAAAAAATATATTATTATTTTTTGCGATATTATCTTTACAATGGTCTTTGGAAATATTATATATTTCGTATAACATTGGGATATAACCCTTCGAGTGAGTATGTCTTCCTAAGATATTATAATAATTATTATATAATTATATATGCTTTAGTACGTGTAACCTGTAGTGGAAATGCTTTGACCTCGAACCATGTGCATGGATGAATGCTTTGAGCTAAAGTAATCATATTACCGAGTGCCCAGGTTTATATCGATGTTGATGGAACCAATGTTTAATTTTGGTAATTAAACAAAATATTCCTCATTCTTTTAGGCTTAAAAATCAGGGTAGTAAAGTGGGATTTTGGGATTTTGTAGACCACCCCACACTCTTCATAATCAAATATGTAAAAATTTAGATGCATCAGATTTATGGGAATTATCCTTGCCACGTTGCTAGAATATTTGGATAAAAAGCATGGACTCGCTTTTTAATTGTTTTAATTTATGGCTTGAATGTCTTAGGAAAGTATTTAACATAATTGTTCTAATGAGGTAAAATTTTGGTAGCTTTTTAGATGTGAATAATGGTAAGTTTTATTGGGTAGCATTTTTCTAATTAACAATTTTAATTGTTTTTTATTGGTAGTATTTTTTATTAATTATTTCAACATTACTTTTCTTTTATATAACAATTTTATAATTTTTCTTTTTTCTACTCATTTAAATTGTTATACAGACTCATTATACTCATTTATAAATTTTTATCTCATTTTATCAAATAAAGTAATAGAATTAATTTTTTATTTTATTTTATCAAATTATTCATATCCATTACATAGTGCATTGTGCATTGATTGCTTCTTTCATAAAAAAGATAAATGCCCAAAATATCTTAGCTTCATATTAAAATAAATTTAATAAACATATCCTTTGAATCTCAAGTGACTTATTGGGTTGTTCAAAAAATAAAGTTAGGAATATAAAATATGTCCATAAAACCACTCAAATATTAATATATTTTTTATGGAATTTGTGAATTTCCTCTAACAAAGTACATAAATGTATTATTTTTTGTTGGTGCATTTGTTTTTTCAGCTCCTCTCACATGCGTCCCAAATACTAGGAATGAAACATTAAATGAGATAGAGCAATCATTTGTTTAACTTCTTATTGTATTAATTCATTTCTTTTTTCCTACATAAAACCAAAAGATTTTATCGCCCATGTGCTTGCGAAATCTGATACAATAAGATTGTCAATGCATTGATCTGGGCGCTATGAATCCACCATGTAGAATGCCACTTGATCCCTCCATGTTTATTTACATTTTGAGGAATGAGAAACTTATTGTGTGCATTCAACTTAGAAAAGGTTTCTCACTTTTTGTTGTTTCCTTATTTATTTTACCCCTATTATCATGATGAGTTGTATAGCTCAATTTTAACAAAATAAATGGAGAAAACTCCATGTACATTTCTTGTAATAGTTATGTAAAATATTCTACATGGGAAGGAAGAAATATAGAGTTTATTAAGGATTGTTTCACAATTTCAGAAACTTGTTTGAGGAATACAATAAAATCAAATTCTCTAGCTTAATAATATCCTATTTTATATAGACTCAAAGTTTACTCAAATCAATGCCTTGGTTGGGATCATCATCCTCATAACATAAGAGATTGATTGAGAAATATAAAGGAAACAAGGAATATATGACTATAATCAGAGAAAAGATCATAGAATACTTGTCATATTTTATTTTCTATTGATATAAATGTTCAATCTCAAGCAACATTCTTATCATTGTAAATGTGTCATGCAAGATATTGCTATTACTCGGATTTTTTTGTGAGAATGTGTGGATGAAATTGACTTGGTATCCATTTATGGTGGGAATCAATTAATCTACAAAACATGTTGATATGTTGGTCTTAAGGAAATCCATACACATATATTGTATTAATTATCTCATAAACATAAGCCATGTACTTGGATTTAATTAATCTCTGTGTCAATTGAATAAGTATTTCTCTATCCATAGCTCCTAAAATTGAATTGTATGTTTTCAAAAATTAGGTAGATGTATTCTATGTAATTATTTGGCATTATGATTCAGGTTTGGCGCTATGGCTCAGGTGTTGTACTTGATGGCAACTCACTCAAGTGGCAAGCTCTCAAAATAATGGAAAACAAGGGGTTTGCAGGTGCACCATTCAAAAGGTGTAGACCAGTAGGTATGCCAACCCCAAAGTGCAGTCATACCCCAGATGCTCCGTTTAGAAGGTGCGGTTCCCCAGTTCACTCACTCCAATGATAGAAGCACACCCACGTGGGGTTTCTTATGTTTGGCCCTTGGTATTTAGCCTGTCATTCATGATCCTATGGTTTTGGTCCGTGGTATAAGATCTAAATTATTGAACCCTGGTTTGGTTCCCTTGTATTGGTTTTCGATTGTTTTGTCCCATGGTTTGAATAAGGGTTTGCCTATAAAAAGGAAAGGAGATCCCTTGGCTAGATACTTATGAAAATTGAATATCTTAATATCTGAAATTTTGGGTAATCGGTTCTAAAGGCTAGATCTAAATCAAGGTGAAATTGAAGGTGAATCTATTGATAGGTTGTGATCTCTCGGGCGCATGATCGGATCTGTGGATGTAACTATTTGTGGCACATTGGAGGACTGTTAATTTGGCCCTAATCAGAGGTTCACAGGCGATCCACGGCGTGAGTGCAGGGGTCCGCAGTTTAGGAGAAGGCGCAGGTGCGGGGATCTGCAGCGCAGCAGAAGGCGCAGGTGCGAGGAACGCAGCTCAGAAGAAGGCACAGTGTGGAGGTATGCAGGGGAACAGAAGAACCAGTTGCAAAGGTACGTTGTTAGATAGACAGTTCAAGTGCAGATCTGAGCAGTGGTACGTAGGGAAGCAAAAGGATTAGGTGCAGAGATACGCAGTGCAGAAGACCGATCGGGTGCGGATCCATGCAGTTTAGACACAGAAGAGCTGCAGATATTTGCAGGCCTCTATTGGTGAAGTTGCGGACCTATCTTAAATCATTTGTTGGCTGTCTTTTATCTATTGCTGAAGAGTTCTAGGTTTAGAATACTAGTATTGTTGATTTGGTTATTGCATTCTGAGAAATTATTGGTCGATTCACTGGTTGATTGAAAACATTGATTGGGTGATTCACATGTACTTGATGATTAATTGATGTTCATGGATCCAGTTTGAAAATTTATGAAATGTGGTCCTTAAAGAAATAGAAGAGAAAAGGGGGTTGTAGCCCCCTTCCAGGAGAGACTGGAAAACGAGAGAGGGTTGTAGCTCTCTGCAGGTTGCAGCCTGCGTACTGGTAAAGGAATGCACCAACACAAAATCATTGTAAAAGAAGTTTCTAATTGAAAGAAATAGAGACATATTGCAGTAGGTGGTTTTCACCCACATTGGGTTTCCACCTCATATCTAGTGTTCCTTGGTGTAATTATCTGTTTCTCTTGTTCTTGCTCATTATTACATGGTACTGACATACAAACTAATGATCAATATCTGAAGAATAAATTAAATTATAAACCTGGAAGATATATTGAAAAGAATTTGATAATACTGATTCACCCCCCCTCTCGGTATTATTTCCAACAATTGGTATCAGAGCAGGTCCTTCTGAAGAAGCTTGATTGCTTGAAGGAAGTTCTATCATTATGAGAAACTACGAGAGGGAAGCATCAATCAGGCCACCAATTTTTGATGGGACAAACTTCGTATATTGGAAGGTAAGAGTTACTGCATATATTCAATCTCTTGGTACAGAAGTCTGGGATATCATAGACACGGGGTATGCTTTTCCATCAGCAACTCCTACAGATCCAGCTGAGAAGAAGAAATATGAAACAAATGCAAAGGCGGTCAGTACTCTTCTAGGATGTCTATCTCAATCAGAATTCGTGAAGGTTATGTAGTTTAAATCCGCAAATGAAATATGGGACAAGATTGTTCTGAGCTATGAAGGAGATGTTCAGGTAAAACAAGCAAAACTTCAAACCCTCAGAATTCAGTATGAAAATCTCAGAATGTACAATGATGAAAGTGTGGCTAACTATTTTCTTCGTGTAGATGAGATTATTAATTGTATGAAAAATTTGGGTGAATAAATAAAAGAGGCTGTTGTGGTTGAAAAAGTTCTAAGATCTTTGTCCCCTAGGTTTGAATCTAAAGTTTTTGCAATAGAAGAAAAAGAGAATCTACAAAACCTTAAAATGTCACCGTTGAATGGAATTCTAACTGCTTATGAAATGAGGAAAGGAGGTCCATCAGACAGGAGAGAGGCTGCCTTCAAGGCTTCAGGAAAAGGAGAGTACTATGAGTCAGGACACATGTCAAAAGAAGAAGAAGAATCAAATTTTGTCAGAAATCTTCAACGGGGTACTGGAAGATTCAGAGGTAAGTTACCTTTCAAATGCTTTGCTTGTGGAAGAGTTGGTCACTATGCTGCCAAATGTCCTCATAAAGATAAGATTGACAAGGGAAAAGAATCTGTTAGATGGAACAAGAAACAAAATGCAAACAAAAAAAGCTATTACACTCACGAAGATAGTGATGGACTTTCAAATAGTGATGAAGATGAACGAGGTAATAATTATAAACTTTTAATGGCTTTTGAAGATGATGATTACATGGATGCTATAGATGAAGAAGGTTTTTATGAAGAAATTTCTAAACTCAAAGTCTGTTTAGAAGAGAAAAATATGATTATTGATTCTCTGCAATGTCAACTGGCTGAAAGAGAAAAACATCATGAAAAACTGGAATGTGAAATTGTTGGTCTTAGAAAAGAGATTGAGAAAACAAAAGCTCTTAATCTTAATTTTGTTAAAGGATCTAAAACTCTGGATGAGATTATCAATGTGCAATGTTCTCCACTAATCAAGACAGGTCTGGGATATAATGGAGAAGCATCACAAGCATCCACTTCCAAAAGTTATCTTGATGCAGCAAGGAGGAGCGAGCAAATGCCTAATAGAAATTATCAGGTAAATCAGGGACAACTTACCTCAAGAATGAACAAACACTATCAAGAAAATCGAGGGAAATCTACTTTAAGGGTAAACAGGAGCCACAATAAGCCACAGGTAAAATCTTCTCAATTTGCCTCAAGAATGGATGACAATAGAAACTACAATCATTTGGCGGGTAGATTTGATAATCACAGAAGTTTCTTCAATGGCCAATGTTTCTCTTGCCATAACTTTGGTCACAAAGGACCTCAATGTGTTGCCTATAAGACAATCATGACTAGAGAAGCTCAAAAACAAAGAAGTATGACTGGAATTACGAAAAGGACCTATAACAACTTTTCGGCCCTTGAAAATGAAATTGAATGTTCTATTTGTAATAACTTTGGTCATGAATATTTTGAATGCAGGAGCAGGTTTTGGCAGACAAAGGAACCGAGGTAATATTTCGATCAAATGGATGTAGTGTTCGTGATCTTGATACAGGAAAAACAGTGATCAAAGGTAGAATAACTCCAAATAACCTATACATATTTGAAGAAGGATAACAACAATGATATTTGAGCAAGGATGATGAACATTGGTTATGGCACCGGAGGTTGGGGCATCTAAGCTTTTCACAAATAAGGAAAGCATGCAAATACCAAGCAGTTCGTGGTCTTCCAGATATTAAAATTCCAGACAACACCATATGCAAATCATGTCAGTTTGGTAAGCAAGCCAGAACTAACTTCCTTGAGAAGGATGGATTAGCCAGCATGCCTCTTGAACTAGTCCATACAGATGTATGTGGCCCACTTAGGACTAGGTCACCTCGAGGAGAAGAATACTTTATATTATTCATTGACGACTTCTCCAGGATGGTTTGGTTGGGACTTATGAAACACAAGGATGAAGCATTCGAAAAATTCAAATCTTTCAAAGCCTTGGCTGAAAACGAATCAGATCACAAAATTAAGTGCCTCAGGTCTGACAGAGGTGGGGAGTTTACCTCAAACGAATTTTTCGATTTCTGTGAAGAACATGGAATAAGAAGGGAATTCTCTACAGCTAGGACTCCTCAGCAAAATGGAGTGGTGGAAAGGATGAACAGAACTGTTCAACAAATGGCTCGTGCTATGCTTGATGAATCTGGAACTCCCGCAACCTTCTGGGGTGAAGCTGCATTTGCTGCGGTTGTTATTCTCAACAAAACTGTCCGAGTGAACAACACTCAAACTCCTCATGAGCTATGGTATGGTGAGACTCCTTCGGTAAAGCATTTCAAAAGTTTTGGAAGCAAATGCTATATTAAGAATAATGATGAATAGCTTGGAAAAATTGAACCTAGAGCAGATGAATGCATTCTCCTTGGTTATTCTCCACACAGCAAAGCATATAAGTGTTACAATAAAAGACTTGGAAGAATTGTTGACAGCATTGATGTATTGGTTGATGAAAAAGGATACATTCCTAGGCAAATAAATTATGCAAATATCGAAGAGGATGAAGACTACCCTCAAAATCAGGCTGATGATGAAGAAGAAAACTATGAAGAAGAAACCCATGAGGAGCCAGAGGAACAGATAAGGATAGAAGAAAAGACTCCTTCTATGTATGTTCAAAAGAATCATCCAGAATCACAAATTTTGGGGCAAAAAGAGGCTAGCATACAAACAAGAAGAACAATTGCAGAAGCTTCAAGCTATTTGGCATTACTCTCCTCCACTGAACCACAAAATGTAAGAGAAGCTTGCAAAGATGAATGCTGGGTCAAGGCAATGGATGAAGAACCTGAACAAATCGAAAAGAACAACACTTGGGAGTTGGTTCCTAGACCAAAAGATAAGAATGTCATAGAAACAAAATGGATCTTCAAGAACAAGTTGAATGAAAATGGGGAAGTTATTAGAAACAGGGCCAGACTTGTTTGTAAAGAGTATGCTCAACAAGAAGGAATAGACTTTGAAGAAACTTTTGCTCTTGTTGCTAGACTTGAGGCCATCCGAATGTTCCTTGCTCTCTCAAGCTTTCAGAAGTTCAAAGTATTTCAAATGGACGTGAAATCAACTTTTCTGAATGGAGACCTAAAATAAGAAGTGTACATTTAGCAACCAGATGGGTTCATTCTTGGGAATGATCCAAATCTTGTATGCAGATTAAAAAAGGCTCTCTATGGTCTTAAACAGGCTCCAAGGGCTTGGTACTATCGTTTGGACAAATATCTTCATCAACAAGGATTTTCAAAAGGATCAGCAGATAGCAATCTTTATATAGAAATTGAAAATGA
>APFE030728624.1:61998-109844 GCA_000404065.3 Pinus taeda
CGGGGTGAGACCACTCAAATGGCCAAAACCTGTAAAATTCTCAAAAATGCCAAAAATGCCTCAAAACTCTCAAAATTTATTGGGTTTGCTGCTAGGAGGAGGCTAATGAGTATCATGGTGAGCGAGAGAAGCCTCGGTCAAGATGCAGAGTGGGTTGGTCTTCTTCTTCCGTTTTTGTGCTTTGGCCAACCACCTTGGATCCAGCGATTGTAATTTTGACATTTCTCTAAAACCATGACACCTGTGCAAAAAGTGAAAGAGGTTTTTCGTCTTTGAAATGTTATGGACAAAAACCTCTCTCAGTTTCCCAAAATTCATCTTTGACTGATCTGAAACATCATTTGAGTAAAACTTGCCCCAATGTGTGAAACAAGGAATTTTGTCGAAATGAAGCGAAATGAAGGGGATAGGGGGCTTCTAAATTCTTGGGGAAATTTTTGGGAGTGGGGAGGGATGTTAGACAGCAGGGGAAAGTGGAATCTCAGAGATTGAGTGAGGGGAAGGGGTCCAAAAGGGCAAATCACAGGGCAAACCTAGAAAATTGCCAGGTTGTAGCTAGAAACTAGGGTTTGTGCAAAAATGAGGATTTTGGGGAATCTGAGTGTTGGGAAGTGTATGATATGGTACTTTAAGGATAGGGGAAGGTGTATGAACATCAGAAAACAAGTTTTTCCATTGATTTGACCATCCAAGAGAAATTGGCTTCAAAACCCTAGGAGAGGGAAATGAACTTGCCAAGGCACAACTGAAGCATGAACAAGATGTAAAATGACTCATTAGACACTGACATGATAATGACAACCCTAAGAATGATGATAGACTCAGCTAAATGATGACATAGACCGCCATTTGGACAAATTTAGAAGGAGTGAAAGCGAACCCTAGACCTAATGCCTAGTGACCAAATTTTGCTTGAAAACTCTTTGAAATGACAAAATTTGACCTTGACACTTCAAAATAACTTTGTAAGAGCATGTTTGATCACTGGAGGAAGGCTGGAAAGACTGACACTAACAGCTCATACCCTTCCAATAGAATGATTGTCGAATGTCGTAGTAAGTCTTGTAGAATCCGACATGTCCAGCTGCAGGCGAATTGTGAGACCCTTTTAGTATTCTCACCTTAAATTTGGATGCGGGTATTAGGTAAATTCTACCTTTGTACCATAAGATGTCATTCTTCCACTCGAAATTGGTATAATGACTAATATTCTTAATCATGGAGTCACAATCCTCATCCTTGGCATATTTGGCTCGTATTTCGTCCAACCATTCCGGAACAACTATCATGGCAGCACATGTTATGTGGTCGTCATCTTTACGTGAGAGTGCATCAGCTACGACATTCCCCTTTCCTTTCTTGTGCATTATTTCTAAGTCAAAAACTGACAACTTCTCCATCCACTTTTGTTGTTCTGTTGATAATGTCTTTTGCTGAAGTAAGAACTAAAGACTGTTGTGGTCGGGTTCGGATTGAAAATTTACTCCCAAGCAAATATTGACGCCACTTTTTTAAAGCGTGTCTGATGGCGAGCATCTCCTTTTGGTATGTTGATTTTAAGCCTTCTCGTTTATTAAGTTTCCTGCTCTCAAATGCTATAGGGTGGTTGTCCTACATTAATACGGCTCCAATTCCGAATCCAGAAGCATCACATTCGACTACGAACGGTTTGGAGAAGTTAGGAGTTGCTAGCACTGGTGTGATTGACATTACTTCCTTTAAATTCTCAAAACACTTGTCTGCTTAGTCATTCCACTGAAAAGCATTCTTCTTTAACAAATTGGTCAAGGGTGTTGTCAGATGTGCATAGTCTTTTAAAAATCTTCTGTAATACTCGGTTAAACCTAAAAATCCTCGTAGCTTGGATACGTTCTCGGGTTTGGGCCATTCTTTTATTGCCTTGATTTTGTTGGGATCCACTTGGACTCCTTCCCTGGATATAACATGTCCTAGGTATTCAACTTCCTTTTGCCCAAACGAACACTTTGATAGCTTGGCGTAAAACTAGTTCTTGTCCAATACAGGCAATACTTCTTCCAGATGCTTGAGATGTTCCTTCCACATCTTATTGTAGACTAGAATATCATCAAAGAAAACTAATACAAATTTCTGCAAATATGGGTGAAAAAGTTCATTCATGGTTGCTTGGAAGGTGGCTGGCACATTTGTTAATCCAAATGGTATAATTTTAAACTCATAATGCCCTTCATGAGTCTTGAATGTTGTCTTTTCGATGTATTCTAGTCTTACTCATATTTGGTAGTAGCCTGATCTTAGATCTAATTTGGAAAAGTATTATACACCGTGTAGTTCATCTAGCATTTCATCAATGAACAGAATCAAAAACTTATGTTTAATAGTGATTTTGTTTAAACCTCTGTAATCTATACATAATCAAAAGGATCCATCCTTGTTATAAGAAGAGCTTCGGCGTAAATCACATGAAAGAGACTTTTGTAACGCGTTTCGAACCAACTAGTGTGGTTCATCGTCGGGACAAGTTGAAGAAACATTTTGGCCAAGCAAGTTAAATAGACTGAGCAGAGACTCTAACGGCTATATAACGGCTATTTTTGACCCCAGGACCCAGCCCAACTTATATTACCAAATTTAATATTTTTATAATGTTGATAATCTAGAAATTAGTAAAATTAGGTACAATAACTTGATCTTACGTAATTTATTAATAAATGACATTAGGTTATTAATCAATTAATATTAATGGTTATAATAAATTAGTTATTAGTATTACTAAATATTAAAATTAATAATATAATAATCTATTCTAGAAATAGGTTACTAATAAATATTATAATGGTTAAATAAATATTATTTGATTTCTAGAAATTAGTAAGATTAGGTACAATAACTAGATTTATTAATTAAATAACATTAGGTTATTAATCAATTAATATTAATGGTTAATTAGTTATTGGTGTTACTATAATATTAAAAAAATTTAATATAATAATCTATTTCTAGAAAAAGGAAAAAATTAGATATAGGAGAAGGATCCATCCTTCTTTCTGACCAATACTACGGGTGCAGCATATGGACTTCTACTTTTCGTAATGATTCCATGCTTCAGCAGGTCTTGTATTAAGTGTTCTATTTCTGTCTTGTGGTGATGGGGATAACGATATGGCTTAACGTTTACTCGTGTTGAGTCTGCTTTGACTTCGATAATATGTTCAACTTGCCTTTCAGTGGGTAATTTCATTGGTAGATCTTGAAAAACCTTCTCCTATTTCTGAATCAAGCATGAAATTTCTGATGGTTGGTGGGTCCCTTCTATCGATAATAACTCCAACTGCTGACATTGTGCGACAAATGTTGGTGCCCCCTTGCGAATAAGCTTCTTCATCTGCTGAGCGATGATGACTTGAGTTGGTTGCACTTGAAACCCAAACAACTTATATTTCCTTCCATCCCACTTGAATTTAATGAACTGCTTTATGTGATTTACTGAATACGTGCCTAGTGTTCGTAACCATTGTACCCCTAAAACGACATCTACTCCTCCTAGGGGAACTGTATAAAAACTGGACTCCATAGCACCCTGTAGTTCATCTAGCATTTCATCAATGAACAGAATCAAAAACTTATGTTTAATAGTGATTCTGTTTAAACCTCTGTAATCTATACATAATCAAAAGGATCCATCCTTCTTTCTGACCAATACTACGGGTGCAGCATATGGACTTCTACTTTTCGTAATGATTCCATGCTTCAGCAGATCTTGTATTAAGTGTTCTATTTCTGTCTTGTGGTGATGGGGATAACGATATGGCTTAACGTTTACTGGTGTTGAGTCTCCTTTGACTTCGATAATATGTTCAATTTGCCTTTCAGGAGGTAATTTCATTGGTAGATCTTGAAAAACCTTCTCGTATTTCTGAATCAAGCATGAAATTTCTGATGGTTGGTGGGTCCCTTCTGTCGATAATAACTCCAACTGCTGACATTGTGCGACAAATGTTGGTGCCCCCTTGCGAATAAGTTTCTTCATCTGTTGAGCAATGATGAATTGAGTTGGTGGCACTTGAAACCCAAACAACTTATATTTCCTTCCATCCCACTTGAATGTAATGAACTGCTTTATGTGATTTACTGAATACGTGCCTAGTGTTCGTAACCATTGTACCCCTAAAACGACATCTACTCCTCCTAGGGGAACTGTATAAAAACTGGACTCCATAGCGTATTCACTTAATTGAAACTTAACCTTATGGCACTTGCCTACTCCATCTATATGTTTCCCATCTACTACCATAACTTTTAAATCTGCTAATGGGTAAGCAAAAATGTTTAGTCTTTTTGCAACATTGACATCTACGAAGTTGCATCTACTTCCTGAGTCTACTAGAACGATAATGTTTTTCTTCTTGATGTGACCTTTAAGCTTTAGTGTTTGTAGTTGAGCTATCCCTATGATGGCTGCTAAAGAAATTTGTGGCATATCTTCTTTTGATTCTGGACTATGGTTTGCATTTTCTTCATTTTCCTCTTTGTTAGGGTTGTCTTCTGAAGATTCTTCTTCTCATTCGGCTTCACAATTGTACAATTTTTGCGTTGCGCATTTGTGTCCTGCATAATACTTGTCTCCGCATTTCTAGCATTTGCCATCCTTTTTCTTTTCGACACTAGATTGTTGTTTTCCTTCATTTCACATTGGTGGTGGAATGTACTTGCTAGTATTCTCTGATGATGGTTTACCTAACTTCCTTTTAGAATAGTTGTTAGTTCTTTCATTACTGGCATATGGTGCCTTGTGGAGTTTATATTTCCACTCGATAATTATGGTTGTGTGTCCGGCCTCCTCAATGGTTTTGGGTTTATGCAATTTTAATTCTTTGCGAATGTAATCTTTAAGGCCACATCGATACATTTTTAACAGCGCTTCATCTAAGAACCCTCTCTGTCTTACTGTTAATACTTCCCATTCGTGATTGTATTCACTCATTGATCCTTTTTGTTTTAGTTGAATGAATCTCTCGTAGACATCATCCTCCTCCTCATCATGAAACCCTTTTAGCATGGCATTTTTAAAGTTTTGCCAATTGAACGAGCAACTTGTACATTTAGACGACCACCACAAAAACCAATTGTATGCTTCTGCTTCTAAGTAGTTAAATGCAGTCATGACTCTTTCTTGCTCGCTGAGTGGAGGGTTCGCTAAAAAAATGGCGTCCATTTTATTTACCCATACGACGACGCCTTTATAGTTCTTACCATCATACTTAGGTAATTTGTTTTTTATTTTAAGATGGTTCCATTCAGAAGATTTGGTATAATATTGGCTTCCTTTGAAGTGAATTTGTGGTATTCGTTGCTTCTCATGCCTCAAGAACTCATGCTCTTGAGAATTTTCACCTTTCGGAGTATTGGGACTCTGTGTCGTTGAAGGTGGATCAGTCCCTCCGAAACACTGGCTCATCAAGTTTTTTAAGAAAGAGATATCATTGGCCATTTGGTCTTGCTTACTGACTTCTCGACGTTATCTAAGCATTTATTTAACTTATTGATGTCCTCTTGAATTTTTTTCATATCATCATTGTTGCTTGCCATTTTGTTTCGTTTTTTTCTTGAACACCCAAGTTTTTGCTTTTTTAATTAAATAATATATATATATTAATTAATTCTTTTTTAAAATAATAATAATATTTATATTATATATATAATATATATTATATATATATATATATATACTATATATGTATATAATATAATTATATAAAATATATATAGTTTTTAATTGTTAATGGACTTTTGTATGACCGAAAAACGAGAATCACGATCGTTGACCGTAATTTGGATTTGTAGCACAATTCTCTCGTCGTCCTGGACTTACACGTGCATACAACGGATCGTTCCACGGTGGCCAGTTGTTCCACGCCTAAATTGTAGACGTCTCCTCCACGGCACATTGTTCCTCCACGCCACAAGGAACCACACGACTGTTTCGAGAGCAGCAGTCTTGCAACAGCGAAACAATAGAGCAAGTCAAGGATGGGAGGCCCTTAGGGCCTGATGGCCAGCAGGGTGATGTATGTTGTCACCAGAAGAATTTTGGCTCTGATACCACTGTTAGAAATATTAATTTCTAAATCGATGATTGACTGTTGACAATACACACAGGTCTTTGAATGTAATAGATACTATTAATTGATAATATTTGAATGATGAATACAAGGTTGAGGCAGTGCTCCTCTAATAGGAGTTGACTAGCCATGCCTAATCAGAGAGACATGTCCTTTGGGACTAATGTCTTTTCATTTAACTAATTAATTGTTAAGTAATTGATTATAATTAATCATATATTTATTTAGATAATATTTTAACATTTTAATAATTTTTATGAATTTAAATTCATAACAAAAGATGTGAACTTTCTGATATGAGCATCAGCAATGACTGCATTGTTCCCCTGAAACATAGGGATCACGTCCAAACCAGCATCTAGCAAATTATGGGGTTTCCTGTGGATATTGGCAAAGTTGCAAGGCCTATAAAAATCCATGATCTCTTGACTGACGAGATCAGGGAAAAGCAAGTGGATATCAGGCAGGGCTTCCTGTCTGAGAAAGATTAAGTGCTTACTAGAGTGTAATTTGTTTAACCGAGCTCTTAAAGCCTATTCAAGATCGGGAACGAGGTTAACCAAGCTACCAAGATTTCTTCTAGTATAAGCTCTTGTGAATGGATGAGTAAGTGGCGTCGCCACAAGAAACTAACCCAAACGTCTAGGTGCTAAGGTGCAAATAGAAAGGTGAACAAGGTGATGAGAAGATTTAGTGAAAAGATGAAGGATGAGAAGATGAAAAGATGGAAACGATGATCATAAAGTGTGGTAACGCCAAGGACCAAGAAATTTGTTCCCCAGCAACAGTACCAGAAAATGTTGTCGGCCAAATTGTACAGGCAAGATGCGACAGCGCTCAGGACAGAGGCTATCACTTTGATCCCCACCCTCTCCGTTCTAGTTGTCTCCCTACAGCAAGCTATGGGGGATAGTCCCTATGAAATGTGAAGATGGGAGGCTTGTTGGCAACCAACAAATCCGAGAGACACAATTGAATGGCCTAGCAACTTGGTAGAATTAGCAAGTTAAATGATTTGATTAGATTATCGTGGGAGACTAGTGCCTTTAATTGAGTCAATTACATGCTTAAGACAATTTATTTACCAAGTTACAGGATGAACAATTGTTAATTAAAGTATGCTTCACTATCCTAAATGAAATGCAAATCCTATAATCTAGGTGAGATGCAAAATCTTGGTTTATTTTAGGTTATATACCCTATTCTAGGTGTATCCTTCCTCTCAATTGTTTTGAAGCTAGGCTATAGAGTAGGTTGTGAGAGAGAAGCCAAGGGGAAGCAAGCTAAGGCCTGATTAATGATACCTCCCTTTAGGTTCTAACCACCCGATGCTTCCAGCGCTGTAGAGACTATGGCTCTGACAATTGCAAGGTCACTGTGGTAACCACTAAAGAGGTGCTAAACTCCTCAAGCTAGATGAGAAAGGTGGTCCTATATTTCTATCGGCCAAGCTTATGCTTGGAGGTTAATTAATTAATGCAAGAGGCTAATCCTAGAATGCAAATGCAAGATATGAGTGCTCTTAAGGTGACAATATTAAAATTTCTTAAGCACTTAGTTATAATGATCTTCAATTATGAACAACAAGGTACTTAAACAATAAATGAATTCCTCCACAAATGAGCCTAGAGGATGATTGGAAGTTAGATCTCGCCTTCCTAGGCCTATATCTGCTTCAAAACCCCAGCAATATTCTCTTGGTCAACTTGAAGTACACCTGCACAAATGAATCAAAGAATGTCAAACCCCAAATTTATAAACAAAATATAAAACCCCAAAAAAATATAAAAACCCAAAGTGCTGCAAAACAAATGGGATAGAAATAATTTACAAATTATTTAAAAATATACAATATTTACAAATTTAAAAAAATGGAGAAATAATTTTGGATAAATAACAATGGATGAATAAGTTTGGAAAAATAAATATTGGTCAAAACCCTCCTGCAAAATTAAATACCATAAAGAAATCTCAGAGCCCAAACATAGTTAGCTCTTTCCCACAGTCTATGAACTTGGAGCCCAAGGGCTAGCACACTTGTAAATCTCTATAATATTCTCAAATGAAATTGTTAGGTCATATGGTGAATCAAATTACCTAAGATAGCATGTACCAATACAATGTTCTTATTGTTGACAAATGAAATAACAATTATTTATAGGATCACATAGCTAAGACATACCACAGATCAACTGGATAAAAACACCATGAACTGAACTCCAAAGTCTTTTTATTATCATACAAAATATTCCCAGCAGAGCAGCAACTAAATACCAGCGTTCCAAAATTACATCATCCAAAGATGTTCAATAGAAGCAAAATGACTTCTTTTTATAGAGAAACCCCTCCAACTAGAAAATAACGGCTAGTTGGCTTGATCTTTGTCAAAATAATCTCGACCATTGAAAATAGCTTGATCATCTTTTAATCTCCAACGTCGAAATTTTTATTTTGTGAAAAAATTTGAATTTTTCTTAAAACTCACTTTTAGTTAATCCAAAAATTAATATTTTGGATTAATTTCCTCAAAAATTTGACTTTGACTTAACCACCAAGGTCTAAGGGCTCAGATTTTCTTAAAATATCCATTTTTTCACTTGGTGGGGGACCTCCAAAAATTGACTTTCCTTTGATCCACGTGTTTTTTATTATTTTCCACTTGGAGAGAAATTAATTTCTCTATAATTATTTTGACTCAAAATTAATTAATTTTTTGGCTTAGGATTTTAATTTAATTTAGCCAAAAAAATTAATTAATTGACACTAGAGGGGATTAATAATTATTTCACTCTCAAATATTTTAGCCATGGTGTCCAAATATGAGGGACCATGCCCTAAAATATTTGTTTACATTAAATCATTACAATATCAACCCTTGAAGGGGGAAAACACATTTAGACTATACCCTCAACAATTTACCCAATTCTATGACACAATATGATCTAGTATAGACCAAGTATGTTTGTAGTAAAATAATTTAGCCAAATGTGCTTAAATTATTCCCAAACACACTTTTACAAAATCTCAATATAACACTAAGACTCACTGAAAACCTTGTTAAGGAATTCCACCCTAGCTTTGGAGTTTAAGCTAGAAGAAAAACTATGTCGATTATCTGTGTTTAGAAACATACATAATTCAGTGAGCTTAAAAAACTTCCTAGGATGAAATTTTTTGCCAAAATCAGAGGCTTACCTAGATGTTGTTACATAATTAAACGATCATTCTAGCATCATTTACAATATAACTCGCAAAAATTGAGTTTACAAAGATACAATAGTGCTAGCTAATGACTTTGAACTTTGGAAAAAAGTATGCATATCTTTGCATTCTACTTCCTTGGACTTGTTGACAAAGTGTGGTCAACAAGCTCCAACTTGGGAACTTTTACGTTGTCCTAAAACAATCCTCAAATGCCCAATACCATACAAAACAACTTGTCCAACCTGGACAAGATGCACCTAGCAACAAAATTCTACTTGAAACATCAATGCAGCACTATTTTTGGACTTTATGCAATTGGTGTAGGTTTGATACCTGGTTAGTGCTTGATTACAATCCACAACATCCCACTCAAACTCCTCCAACAGTTCCTCCAATCACTGTGGCTTGACTCCTTCCACGTGTTGCCTGCCCATGTTGCCAGTAGCTTGACTTGGCTATGGGAATTAGGCCTTACAACCCCTCCAACAAGCCCAGAACAAGCCTACGATTTTCCTGCAATTGCCTCAAGGCCTGCGGCTTACTAAAATTGGGGGGAAACCACCCTTTTCATGTATCTACTAGCCCAAATTTACCTGGGCTTACCTTTGCTACACTTCAGACCTACCAAAACCCACAAACAAACCCAAAACCAGACCTTTGCTACCTCTGCCCCATCCTCCTAATGTTGTGGTTGCCACAAAAAAAGTTTCCTTTGAATTTGTTGCATTTGGGATGTGTAGAAATGCCTCACACGACTCGAATTTATATCTTTTCATGTCGCTCCAACAAATTGCTCATGTGGGCTTGACAACCTGTCATAAGGCCTTTAAACACCTAGCCGAACTTAACCAATCCCATACATATACTTCAAAAATTCATATCTCATGATAGACAACCCATAGTCTCTCGAGGTCCTCTATCATCTCAAATCATTACATACCAAAATCTCCTTTTAGTTTCACACTGACAAGCTTGGGTACAATGCCCATAGCTTGGGTTCCAAGCCCACAAAGTGTTTTTGTGGTGCTCCAACCTCCAAAACCCCAACCCTAGGGCTTGGAGTACCTCCCAAGCTACCAAATCTCAACACTCCCTTTTAGCGAGGGAGGTACTTCCAAGACTTGGAAGTAATTAGTCATCATCATTGTCACTGCTTGCAACACTTGCCCAACTCCTGATGCCCAAAACTACAACAATCCTTGTAGTATAGATTACACCTCTCTTGGAAGTGTCAGTCACTAGAAGCCTCCTACTTCTTCTTCTTCTCCTGAATCATTTTCTAATCTCTCCATGATTCCTTCATGCACAATGTAGAAGCACCCTTGCTCCCCATTGACCACACACTCTTCTTGGGCTGCAAAGTCTCCCCCTGCACCTGCAAGCTCCCTCTAGAACTCAACTCCCTTTGATCCTATGGAACCTAGACCTTCTTTGGAACCTGCAGCTGCTATAATCTGAAGCCTGCACCTGTAACTGCTTCTTTGGAACCAGCACTTGGTCTTCCTTTTTGTTCTTCCCATGATCTATAGGCTTGTCTGTCAGCTTGTATAGACCATGCTCTCTAACTGTAATCATGACACCTCTGGAGCTAAAGCCTCTAGTCCTGAGTCTTGCCTTCCCATCTTAGAACAAGACCTCAAACCTCTTTTGCTCAATCGTTGAGACAAATATCATGCTCTATTTGAGTCTTGGTACAAATGGTACATCCTGGACTCGCATCAATAGTCTTGACTTCATCTTGAATAGCACGACCCCTGATCCTTTGATTTCTTTCTGACTCTTGTTGCCCAACAAAATGTGCAACTTTGAGTCCCACCCAGCTAGAGTCTCAAACATATCCTGTGACCTTGTCATATGCTTCGACGCTCCACTGTCCACATATCGTGCAACCTTGTCGATGGTACCCTACGAGAAATGAGAGATCAAAGCAAAGTCTTCTTTCTCCAATCTCCTAGAGAGATCATCTATCTCGACAGAAGTGGCGACACCTGCGACTTGCTTCCCTTTCTTCTTCTTGTCATCTCTCTTCTTCTTCATCGGACATCTCGTCAAAAAATGATCCATTTTGCCACTATTGAAACACCTGATCTTACTCAAGTCCTTCTGCTTGCCCTTCATTCGGGTTGCAAGTGCCATGTCATCATCTAAAGCCTTCTTCTTCAGATGAAGATCCTCATCTCGCAACTCTTCCTGAATGAAGTCATCCCACAGCCTATTCCAATCTGGCAACTTCTCTCTAGCAATGATCCCCTTGATGAAGGGCTTCCATTCCTCAGTGAACCCTTCCAAAGCAATCCTCACCATATCAAAATTTGCAATAGTCACGTTGACGGCGGCAAGCTCATCTCAAACTTGAGACAACCTCATTAGATACGAAGTCACCCCTTCACCATTCATCATCTTGGTGGACTTCAGCTTATCCTCCAATACCAATACCCATTTCTCGTTCTTATTCTGGAACAAATTCTGAAGAGCCATCCACCTCTCACATGCAGTGTTCTTCCTGGACAAATGAGGTATTAAGGAATCTCTAGCACCATCTAGGATGATTAACTCCACCTTCATATCCAACTCCTTGTACACTTCCAACTCCTTAGTGTTAGTTGGGTTCTTGATTTCTTTCTTGGTGAATTCTCAAATCTTGTTGACATGCAAGGCCAACTTGATCCTTTCCTTCCGTGGACTATAGTTGGACAACACTTCCAACCTATCCTCATACCAAAGACCAACCTACAACTTCGACATTTTAGTGAGCCCTTCACCTACAATGTGACCAACTCCCTCTTAAGTTGCACTTCGTTGTGCACACTCTGATTAGCTAGCCCTTCAAAGTAGCTTTGATACCATGTTGATTTTCCACGATATTGGTGTCTAGGATAGAATCTTAAATCATTGAGGCTAGTATCACAACAAGTTTGTTTTGCACAGTGGAACAATGTACAACAACAAATCTACTAGTGCACAAAATATACACAACTTTTTACACAATTGTATATAACCCAACTTTGTTATATTAATCCAACTGAATAATACAACAATCTAGGGCTCTTCTACTAGGGATAATGGCCCTCAAGTATACACTATTACAACCATACAAGATACAAGATAAACTAACAGACTAGCTGATGTAGTACACGATCACAGCTTCTTTGTCGTATATTGTACACTGCAGGTCGTATATTGTACTCTATGATGTTTCCAAGAATCTTGATGCTTCAAAGATCTTCCAAGAGAGAGAGATTGGTAAGATGATGATCTTCTTCAAAAATGATGATGAGTAACCAAGAGCATTCAATGATAGAGAGAGAGATGGATAGCTGATGTAATAGTCCTCCTTCAGGATGAACAATGGTCTTTGAGTATTCTTCCTTAAGCCCTTATATCCTTTGCAAATGATGTCCTCCAAAGTAGCTTAGATGAATGCCTTCCACTTATGCCAACAAGAGTGATCTTCAAACTGCCTTCTCCTCACCTTAGCTCTGATACCATGTTGAGAAATTACTAGGGCAGCCAATTAGGGTTGATTACTCTTACCTGATACTTGTTTGTGGATATATGTTACCTTCTTATTACTTTTATTATGTTCTCTTCATCAAACAATTACCAAAACATGAACACAAAGATCACAAGAAGACAATGAACGCAAGATATAGGCTCCAAGCCAGGGAAAAACCCCACAAGGGGGAAATCCCATTCAACTCTTCTCTTCTTATAAAATCAGATCAAAGTGAGAAATCGAAGACCCAAAATTCAAGACAAGGACTTCCCACAAGACCCAAGTTAGCCCTCCTTCAAACCAACCTTAACCAAGTCAAATCCAACCAAGTCAAACTCTAATTTTTAGCCCCTGCAACTCTCTAAATTCCGCATGTGTGGCAGATTCTAGGGCAGAATTTTGCACATGGCATAGTCTTCTTCCTCATTGACTTTCGCTCTCTCACCCTTGACTTCTTCGTTGGTTTTCTCTTTCTTCTTGGCACAGAAACTGAAGTTGCTTGCTTGTCCACAAATGAGGTTGGACCTGCAATGTATATATACACATCCAGGAGGTCGAATGGATCCCTTCCAGGGCCGACTTGTCTAGGTAGGGCCAATTTGGTCTTGTGGAGACAAAATTGACTATTTAGACTCAAATAAAATTATTTTTCCACTTTCTTTCAAAAGTCCATATGGGACTTGATTTGAATACAATGAATTGACTCATGACAATATTCTTTTGACTCAATAAACCCTAGAAGCATGAAGAATATGCTTGACTAATGAAATACTAATAATAATAATAATTTTTTTTTCTTCTTTTGCTTTTATATGGAAAATACAATGATACAAGTACAAAGACAATTATGAAGACCAAACCTATTTACATTTCCCAACATCAACCACATGCACATCTCATGCAATATCATGCGCATAATGCTTAACCAATAAGCGTTATCCTCGAGCAAAATAAAAAGTGGGTGTTTATAGTCCATCAACACCCCTGCAAGTTACCCCTGAAAATATGTCATGCAAGAAATCACAATTTGCCACTCATGTGAATATGAGGGGCAACAGTTTGGATTTAGGGACATTCCCCTTGGAACTTGGTTGAACATCTCACATGAAAAAAACAGAAAGTTAACGGTTCCTCTTGTTGATGTTTTGGATCTAGTTCGCTGAATATCAATGCCTAAAATTGCTTGCATTCAATGTGTTATGAAGGGCTAAATCCCGATGACATAGTTCCTTTGCTTAGAAGAAATTATTTGTAGTTCATCTCCCTTCTAAATGCCTCTTTGTTTGTTGCTGGAAATGTCAATGTATGTCCAACTTCTTAATTAGAGTTGGATACGATTTACATCATATAGTTGTAGGCACACCCGCATTTAGGATTCCTTAAATCATTTTTCTGCATTTATGCACAGCAAGATAGGATTGATGTAACTTGCTCATTGCAGCTCCATTCTCTCCTTATCACATCGGAAAACCTCCCAATAAGATCTCTCTTGACTCCATTTTCCTTAGTTTAGATTGCCCATAGTCTTGGTCCACTTGTCCATCTACATCTCAAATGAATTACACATTTTCTTAGGGATATATCCATTGTGCCAGAGGAGAGCTGACATAAAGTGAAAGAGCGACCTGCATTGTGTCAGAGGAGAGCTGGAATAAAGTGAGACAGGGAGCTCTTGTCATGACACTGAGTAACTCCTAGTTGCTTCACAGACTTACTTGTGCTTTAGGATGTCATCACAAGAAGTGAGGGTTTGGGTATTAACATGCCAATTAATAGGATCCAATCCTGGAATTATATTTTACTTGAATTTTTTGGATAATTTCCATGTAGAAAATTTCCAAAAAGAATAAAGCAGGATTTTCAGTACTTGTTTGACGTTTTAATAAACAAATTCATTTTATAGCAGACATATATAATCAGAAAAATATAGTTTTCACATTAGTTTTCTCTACAACAGTTTTAAGTGCTTCAATTTTACTTGACTTTTATCATTTATGCCCAGATACCAAAAGTTTTCCACTAAGCATACAACAGGTATCTATCAATATCAATATTTGCTCGAATTATTCTTTAGTATACATGCATTAAGGAAAAAAAATCTGCATCTACAATTATATTCAAGGTTCATACATCGTTATTAAAACACTTCAACCGTTCAACGTCTCACACTCGTTTAAAAAATGTCTAGATTAAGAAAGGTGTAAATGACCTTCTCACTTTATCTCTATACCGTCAATAAGGTATACCATCTAGCCCATCATTTTATGCAGAAAAACTGATGTTTTAGCTATTGACTTGGATCTGGACTTTCAAGACCATATAAGGAATTTGAATCAATCACATCTACACGCACTTCAACTACATTTAGCTCAGCGTCTTTAATGTAGAAAATTAACTCTTGCACAACCCTTCATATAATCAAGATGTATTCATTGAGTTTTAGTATCTAAATCCAGAATTTTTATGAAATTGAATTTTTTTGACAATGTGGTTGTTTATAATATCATATTAGTATACATTATTTATATTTTCATTAATATAAACAACTAAATTGCATTCCAATCTAATTTCATGTATCTAAAATGTATAATATTAATATTTTCATCAAATATAATCCGAAATATATAACTATATTAAAATATTCAAAGCTTAACTACGCATACCATTGTCTCAAAAATAATGCATAAATTTTGTGAAAACTTGAAATAATAATTAAAAGGAAAGTCAAGGGTACCTTATGGCTGAATCAGTCACCTTCCAACAACCACTTAAGCTCAATACCTCAAGTTCTGGGCAACCTCCAGCGATAGCTATCACTCCTCTATCTGTAACTGCCTGCTCTTTCATTGTTCTAGAAACTGTGCAACTAAAACCCTGAATAAGCACGTCAAATGTGACAAAAATTCAATCAACAATACACAATAATATCTCCATAGAGTAGAATATGAAACTTGAATAGTCCATGTACTCTCTCTTCAAATCATGCATGTTCTAATTGAACATGAGCAAAAGGCGTTCTCCTAAAATATATCTGTAAACACGTGAAGAGTAGAACAATAATGTCAATAAATCATTCCCTATAATAAGACTTCATTCTCTTAATTTTAAGGTATCCAAGATGTCTACATTCGTAAAGGCAAACAAGAATGTTACTTTGATCTCTAATGTTAAAGGCCAAAAAAACATACAAATGATTATTCAGGGAAAAAGTTAGAAGGAACAGATGTAAACTAACCTAAATTACTTTTAAGTAGCCCTAGACCCACTCTATAGTTAGGCATTTAAATATATTGCCAAGGGGCAAGAAAGTGAAAAGTCATTTAAAGAGTTCATCTAGAGATAGCAAGCAATTATATATGAAGGAGAATCATTCATTTCCTTCCTTTAAGATAAGGCTAAGACCAAAAATCATTTTATTAAAATCCAACAAATGACCACAAAAGTAGGTCATATTGAAAATGTAACTAGGTTCCGTGACTGGCCTTCATAATTTTTTTGTACTTGTATCAATATGTAAAAGAAAAAAGAACAAAAAGAAATTTATTATTATTATTATTTTCTAGTCAAAGCATGTTCTTCATGTTTCTAGGGTTTATTGAGTCAAAAAGAAAATTTGTCATGAGTCAAAGTCCCATTTGGACTATTTGTAAGAAAAAGAAAAAAATTTATTTTGACTCCAAAAGTGTCATTTTGTCACCACAGGACCCCAAGTCAGCCTAGATGAGGTACCTATTCGACCTCCTGGACTGCTATAAATAGAAGAGACTTTCACCTCCTTTGAACACTCACTCACACTCATCGATTTCTGCGCAAGAAAGAAGAAGAAAGAGCTCGAAGGCGAAGGAGAGAGAAGAAGAATCAAAGGAGAATGAGAAATTGAACTTTTTCTTGTTTTCGTTCACACATGCGGAGGTGCTAGGGCAAATTTGCGAATTACATGGCCAAAATTCTTGTTTTTGTTCACACGTGTGAAGGTGTTGGTGCAACTCTGTGAATTGCAGGTCTGAAATTTTGTGATTGACGAGACTTGATGAAGTTTTACTAGCTTTGACTTTTGTTGACTTTTATTGGGTTGGAGAAGATTTGGAGGGTTGACTTGGTTCTTGGTGGAGGTTTTGGTCTTGGGTCTTGGATATCTCACTTTGATCTAATTCTATAAGAAGAGAAGTTGTTTGGGTTTTCCCACTTGTGGGGTTTTGCCCTAGCTTGGACCCTACATCTTGTGTTCTTTGTCTTTTGTGATTTTCATGCACTTTATACTTTGGTAATTGCTTGATGAAGAAGATATAATAAAAGTAATAAAAGTCAACAAACATTCACAAATAATTATCAAGTAAGAGGAATCAACTGTAAACTCAAGCATATTGATTTCTTGACATGGGATCAAAGCTAAAGTGAAGGAAGGACAACTTGAGGATCACACTTTGTTGGCATTCTTGTTTGAAGACATTATTTAAGCAACTATCTTCTCTCTCCCTCTCTAATGGCAACATACAAGAAGGAAGGTCTCAAGACTCTTAGGAGTCTCCTTGAATCTATCAAAAGTTGCATCATCAAGTTCATCTCCAAGCTACCTAAAGAAGTCATGGATGGAAGTTTTTATTCTACTATTATAGGATCATTTAAAGATGATAATACAAGGGTAATTGACAATGGAGCTTCAAGGCACGGGACAGGGAAATGTGGTCAACTCAAAACTCTATCAAAAGGAAACTCTTCTCACTCAGTGGAACTTTGAGACAAGAATAGCTACTCGGTCAAAGGGATTGAATCTACCTCCTTGGAGTTGGAATCTGATGAAAATATTCATCTTAACAATATCCTATATGTTCCAAGTTAGAAAAAGAACTTGCTTTGTTTAGAAGATAAACGTGAAAGAGTGGCAGTTGCTTATGACAAAGTTACTGTTTGGGCTAAGGGATATAGTATTGAAAATAGAAGGACTATTGTGATTCATGAGAGGAGGTTGTATAGACTTCTAACTCCTCCTCAAGCTCTAGTACATTTAGACATCCACCCTTGTGAATTATGGCATAGAAGGTATGGTCAACTACATTACAACATATCGCCATCACTGAATCAAATGGTCACTGGTATACCTCAATTGAAAGAAGAGCATGTCGAAGTCCATAAGGCATGTGCCCTTGGTAAGAATGTGAAGAAACCTTTTACTAGCAATGACACAAGATCCAAGGAAATATTGGATCTCATACACTTCAACGATTGTGGACCTATGGCAGAGAAGTCACTCGGTGATCATCAATATTGTGTAACATTTATTGATGATCACTCCAAAAAGACTTGGAGATACCATCTAAAATCTCAGGATGAAGTATTCGAGAAATTCCAAGAGTTCAAGGTAGAAGTAGAAAATTTGACAGAAAAGAAGATCAAAACCCTAATATCAAATAATGGTGGAGAATATACTTCTAGAGATCTTGTAACTTTTTGCAAAGAAGCAAGAATTAAGAGGGAGTTGATAATTCCCTACAATCCTCAACATAATGGTGTGGTTGAAAGGAAGAATTGATCTATTGAAGAATGTGTTAGAGCCATGCTACATGACCAAGACCTTCCCAAGTTCTTATGGGGAGAAGCTTCTGTAACAATAGTTTATATACAAAATCGAAGTCCTCACAAAATTCTTGATGGCATGACCTCAAAAGAACCCAAATGTTGATCATCTCTAATTTTTTGATGTCCTATATACATTCACATTCCCAAGGACGAAAGGATGAAGTTGGAATCAACAGGTATAAAAGCATCTTTGTTCGATATAACACCTCATCAAAAGCATATAGAGTCTACATAAAGAAGAACATCTTATTGAAGTAAGAAGAGATGTCATTTTTTATAAAAGCATTGCATACAAGAAGTCCAAGGATATTCCCATTGATTCTAACAAAGAAGAAGAACCTATCGTTACAAATGAAGACATATCAAGGCAAGACAAAACTTCAGAACCTACAACTAATCACGAAGAAATTGAAGGACCAAGTGAACTTCTGCAACCAATCATCACTCCAGAAACTCGAAAAAGGCTAGCTTGCTTAAGGTCAGCTCTACAAGAAGTTGAAGGACATGTAGCAACAAAAGGATCCTTTAGAGAAAGCAAGAAGCCTAAGAGATATTCAAGTTATGTAGCCTACATGACAAAACTTATTGAAGCAGAACCTACCACTTATGAAAAGCTAGTTGAACATCAAGAATGGAAGAATGCAATGCAAGAAGAATACCAATCTATAATGAAGAATGATGTTTGGGAAAGTGTTCCTAGACCTAAAGACAAATCAATTGTGACTTCCAAATGGGTGTACAAGATCAAGCATGCAATTGATGGAAGTATTGACAAGTATAAGGCAAGGTTTGTGGCAAGAGAATTCTCTCAACAACAAGGAATCGAATATGAAAAAACTTTTTCTCCAATAGCCAGATATACAACCATTATATCACTCATTTTTATTGCAACTACTATGGGATGGAACATTCATCAAATGGATGTAAAAACAACCTTTCTGAATGGAACAATTGATGAAGAAGTCTAAATTGAGCAACCACATGGATTCGAAGTTCATGATAAGGAAACACATGTTTGCAAGTTGAAAAAGGCTCTATATGGCTTGAAGCAAGCCCCTAGTGCATGGTATGCCAAGATGGAAGCATATCTACTAAGACTTGGTTTCATCAAAAATTCTGCAGATCCTAATCTCTACATGAAGGTGGTAAAGAATGAACCTGTGATCATACTATTCTATGTGGATGACCTATTAATAACAGGTGTGGAGCATCATATTCAAGAATGCAAGAAGAAAATTGTAGCTGAATTTGATATGAAGGACCTTGGACTAATGCACTACTATTTGGGACTAGAAGTATGCTAGAAACCTAGTGAGATCTATGTTGGTCAAGGGAAATATGTGATCAATATCTTGCAGAAGCTAGTATGATGGATAATAAACCTATGACAACTCTGATGATTTGTAATTTGAAGAAGTTAAGGAATTAAAATTCAAGCCTTGTTGATCCCACATCCTACCAACAATTGATTGGCTCCTTGATGTACCTTATGAACACTCGACCAGACATATGTTTTGCAGTAAACATTCTTATTCAATTTCAGATGGAGCCAAAGCATGATCATTGAATGGCAGCTAATCATATATTGATATATCTTCATGGGACTATACGTCATTGTTTGAGATATGTTGGTAACGAGATACAATTATTGGGCTACACAAATTCAGATTGGGCAGGAAGTGATGCAGATGGAAAGAGCATTGTAGGTGGACGTTTTAGTTTGGGATACTTGATTATTTCATGGATAAGCAAGAAACAAGATTCAGTTGCATTGAGTAGTGTTGAAGTCGAATAAATAGCAATCGGTGAGGTTGTTCGAGAAGTTGTTTGGCTTTGAAAGTCACTTACAGATCTGTTTGTAGGACCCTTGGATCCTACTATCATATGTTGTGACAACTAGAGCAAAATAAGATTGACAGAGGAACCAATTTTTCATGTTAGGACAAAGCACGTCAATAATAAGTACCACTACATTCGAAGCGTGGTACAGGATGGGGTCGTGAAGCTACAATACATCTCCACAAACGAATATGTAGCTGACATATTGACAAAGTCTCTTCCTAACAAGAAGCTTGAGTAGCTGAAAGACAAGCTTGGGTTTGTGGATCTTTCCTCCCTGGTTGAGAGGGAGCGAAGAGGGACACCATATTCTCCATGTGTCATGCACTATGGCTAAGACTAACAGTCGTAAGCCTAGTAAAGGCACTGGTAGGGAGAATGGGGGATTGGATAAGCATCTAGGACCAATACTCCTTGGGGAATGGTATCCAAGATAGGAGTAGTCCTAAGGACCGATACTCTTTGAGAATTGGGAATCCAAGAAAAGAGTAGTCCTGAGGACCAACATTATTTGAGCATGAGGTGATATCCAAGAGAAGAATAGTAATGCAAGAGCATACCTGGTGAACATCTGGATGGGGTATGTGCTTTGAGAGGCAATGGTGATGTCCAAATGTATGCCTCCCAGCATTGTGCTCTAATCTAGTGGAGAGTTAGAGCTTGTCAGTCAAGGCCTTGATATTTTGTAATTGACAATGTTGGTTAAACATTATGCTTGATGATGCTTATCAATCCAAACTCTTCTTATTAATATATTTCAATTTAAGAGTATCCTTGTATCCTGTTGTGTAATTATGAATACCTCTCTAGTTAAGAGGGAGTGTTGAAAATGTAACTAGGTTCGGTCTTCATAATTATTTTTGTACTTGTATCAATAAGTAAAAGCAAAAAGAAGAAAAATAAATTTATTATTATTATTATTATTATTATTATTTTATAGTCAAAGCATGTTCTTCATGATTTTAGGGTTTATTGACTCAAAAAGAAAATTTGTCATGAGTCAAAGTCCCATTTGGACTAATTGTAAGAAAAAGAAAAATTTTATTTTGAGTCCAAAAGTGTCATTTTGCCGCCACAAGACCAAGTTGGCCCTATCTCGAATATTCAGCCAAGAAGAGGCCCATATTCTGTTAATTTTTCAATGTTCTATGTTGTAACAATCACTTAGACAATTTCTTCTTTCAATAGCAATCAGTTTATCCAAATTGTTTTCAATCACCCAATAACAGTAAGCAATTGTAGACGGAATAGGAAACCATATGCACAATAGAAGGCAACCAAAATCAATAAAGACAGGGATTTTTGGTCAAAGACCAAGGACAAACCCCACAAGGGGGAAAACCCTAACAGATTCTTCTTCTATTCGATGTTCATCAAATGTTCAGCAGAGAGATACATAGTCCAAGTACATCAACAATTAGTCAAAGGTCAAAGCCTTGATATTCAAGCCAACCAAACCAATATCTCATCAATACAGTGAAATCTAACCAAATACCTATTTTGCAAATTTCTGTCAAAGTCAACAGCAGTCAACGCAACCTTAAGTAGTCCATGATCCATGGTCAAATCAGCTCGAAAAGGTTCAATCAACCAAACAAAGAATGCAACCTCCCTTGGTCAGTGCAACTCGGTCAAAACAGTGCAAAAATTATGGTCTAAGTCAACCTGTAGAAACCATAGTTGTACATCTATGGTCAACACTAGTCAAAGGGCCCGAAAAATTTCAATCAAAGCCCCAGTCAACTGTTTTGAAAATTTCAAGTCTGAAATCCTATAAATTGGCAGTTTTTTGCTATGACAACAACGAAATATACACTACAATCATCACAAAAATATTACGGAAAATAATAGCGCTGGAAACTAAGAAATGCTAGCACACACACATAAAATTTGACACAATTATTTTTGGACAAAAGTCCCCGAAAAAACCCAACATGGGAAACCGGTCCAACAGCTAAGTGTTTTATATTATTAAGCAACAATGAATTTATCTAAGTACAATCTGGGTGTCGAATACTGGAAATCCTACAGAGAAAATACAAGCAAAAATATATTGAGAGAAATTACCCCCACTCTGAAAAATCCTAGCACTTGACTACCACTGAAAATCAAGTCATCAACCTAGCCCTCCGTAGCTTCTACATCACCCTGGCGCAGTCTACTAGATGCTCATCCCACACTAGCGCTGCCTGCACTCGTCTTGCCTCGACTCACGCTACTCGGAACAACTGAAAATCAAGTCGTCCTGCTTGCTACTGATTGGTAAAACGCTTCTCCAACCCTCTGGAAACTCTGTCCAGCCTCTGGAACTAAAAATGTCTTCTTCCTTCAACAAATCAAACTGCCCTCTAAAGCTTATGCACAGCTTCTTGGAGAAATATTGACATCTCTGCAAACACACTCACCAGATCTAGAAATCTTCCTCCGACTTCATTGTCCTTGCCCCTCAATGTCTATGCTTTCTTCTGGCTCAAACTCTTCTAGTTGCTGCCTCTGGAAAATCGAACTGCCCAAGGAAATCGATACATGTGCCTCTGTTGATTTTGGGGTAGCATCGAATGTACTCTAGATCTAAAAGTTTGCGCAGGGGCCAGAATACATGAGATCTCCAGAACCCATAAATCGTTTGGAGAAGTTCCACCCGGATTGTGAGTTATTAAAAAAATTAATATTTTTAATGGGGTTCCTAAGTCTAAACTTAGGAAGAAAAAAAATATTAATGGGTATTAACAAAAATATGGGTCAGAAGCTTCTAAGAGACATGGATCAAGTCAGTTTTAATCTTAGTCGTTGATTAGGGACTTAATCTCGATCGTTGATTCATCAACAGGAAAAGTATAAGATAAGGCTTGAGGGTTAGTTGCAGCTAAGCCGAGTGATCAAATCAGTTTGATTTTTCTGCGGCATGGTTTGCTGAAAAAATCGAACTAGTGATCTAAGTTGTAGTGAGAGGGGCATAAGCAGAGACTTGGATCGGAAAGGAGCTCTGAGCCAATGAGTACCACACAAAGAGGCAGCACAGAGGCCTACGCAACCCAAGAAGGGGTTCACGCAGAGCTGACGCAGGCCAAGAGGGTCTCCTGCAGTGACAGTGCACGATATTGGTCAGAAGTTCAAGATTTTGCTAGAGCAGCTAGGTTCTGAGTCAGGAGGGTTCAACACGAGTCTTCCTCCAGCAAATCGATCCAGCAAAAGGAGTGGCGCAGTCTCCCAGAGGCAAGACGATGGCCCACGCAGGGATTGCACTGGGATTTTCGTAGTGCTTGCCAAAGTCAGGCCACTCACTGGATCAGTTGTGACTTGGAGAACGCAGTAAACCCTCGTATGTATTTCTTGTTGTCGAGATTTCTCTAAAATCTTAGTTGGTGTGAGAGGCAACCTGTTGTACTCAGATTTTGCTTGCTTAATAATACAAACACTCTATATGTTGCACCAGTTTTCCCGCATTGGGTTTTTCTGGGGACGTTTGTCCAAAATAATGGTGTCCCTTGTGTGTTTGTCTCATATCTATTTCAGTTTATTATATGTATGTTAGTGTAGTCTGCAATAGTGTGTTTCATCAGTGTTTTGATAATTCAATAACTTGTTGAACGTAAAAACAAGTACGAGATGATAAACCAATGATTGTAGTAGGATTTCTAATGTGTAGATTCAGAAATTTTCACATGGTATCAGAGCATTGCAGATCATAGGACAGTGAAGACATCATCCAGGAGATCTAGTGAATTTGCTGCAGAAAAGCAGTTGTCCTGAGTGGCAGCATTGTTTAAGAGGCAAAGAAGGAACTGAAGTGACGCGGAGTCTCATGCAATGCCTTTGTCAGCATTTCGAGCCTGTAGAGGGTGACGCAGTACCCAAGAGGAGCTCACGCAGTGATTGCGTCAGCTCTCTGGGCCAGCGCAAAGCTTGAGAGGCTCAAATCAGTCAATTGTCGGGGATGGAGGAGCAGAGAAAATTCGATCAGTGGAGCTGTTGGGACATTATTGCTATTGGTGCAGAACAGTGTCTGTGGAGACAAAGTCAAGGTAGAGGGAGTCACTGCCTTGACAGATTTCTAGCTAAAGAAATCTAGATCCAGGTTGCAGTAGCAAAGGAGGATTAGAGAGAAGTGATTCGACATTTAGACGGAGGATTTCGGTGAAGGAAATCAAGACTCAGAGGGAGTCTAAAGGACCTTGTTCCTTAAGGGATTTCTAGCGCCAAAGAAATCCAGATCCGAGTCTTACTGGATTAACAACAGGAGAGGGAGAAGAGAACCAGTCCTATATTTGTTGAGCAAAGATGGCAGTCAATGGATAGAGGGATCAGGACAAATTGGTTGGAGCGTCCAATTTTGCCATCTAGAAGGCCAGGATCCTGGCAAACCTAGACAAGAATCGCATCAAGGACTATGCCTTGAAGGTAGTTGTTGTTCCGGTCGAAGATGATCCACTGAAGAAGTACAAGGAGGCCCAAGCGAAGGCTAAATGCATGATTCTAAACGGGGTCAAAGATCATGTGGTCCCACACATTGCTAAGAAGGAAACAACAAGGGAGATGTGGGAGACGTTGACCACCTTGTACCAGGGGACTTCCGTTCAACGGAAAATGCTATTGGAGAATCAGCTGAGAAAGTACCAGATGCAAAAGGAAGAAGAGATTGATCCCTTCCTTCTCAGGTTGCAAGGGATTCGAGACCAGATGACTTCTGTGGGGTCTACACCACATCCTGAGTTCATGGTCAGGACTTCCCTAAATGCAGTCATTGAAGACTGGAAGACATTTGTCCAGAGTATCTTGGGCAGATCTTCTCTCCCTAGTTGGAATGAAATGTGGGCAGCTCTTTGACAAGAAGAGATCAGGAGGCTGACCAAGGCAGGAAGTAGCGGCAGAGGAGCCTCGGTCAAGAAGGAGGAGGAAGATGCAGCTCTCGCATCATCGGGACAGCATGGGCAGCAGAAAAGGAAGAAAAAGGATATATCCAAGGTCAGATGCTTCAGGTGTGGTGAACTAGGACATTTTGCCACTAAATGCCCCGAGAAGAAGGGCAAGGAAGAGGTTTTTGACTCTAAGGTTGCTCCAGCGAATGCTGACAAGGAGGATGATGATGAGGATTGCGCCATGACTGCTCATGCGCCTCTGGAGAAGAGGTGGGGCGACATTGAGTTGTAGTCAGGAGGACTACACAAGGGGCAGGATCCTTGAGGTGCCCAAACTCTTGGATCACATACAGCTACCGGAGCCCTTAACGACAGTAGCAAAATGATGAGAGTCAATTGGTATGAGGGGTGATGGAGTAACAGTGGCAGAGCTAGAGTGCCAGCGTCCGAAGCAGCGCACTGGAGGTTGCAGCAGTGCGGAAGGCACAAAGCAGACTGCGACAGCACAGTAGCCACAGCGAGTTAGCATAGATTAGCAGCAGAGGTAGCTTCAGCATCACGAGGTATCCAGACAAAACAGTATGTCAGCTTTTAGGTGGCTTTTTTAGTTGCATACTTCTTGGCAACGAAATTGCAGTACAACAGTTAGTAGTGGCAGTGTTAGGGGCAGCATGATGCAACATTTTGAAAGGGAGTTGTAGTACAGATGCAGCAGTGGCAGTGGCAATGTCATGGGCAGCAGTACAGGATGCAGTGGTGTAGTGGATGAAGGGTAGCAAGCCAAGCATCAGTAGCACAAACGACCGATGGTGTGGATCATTGTGATGCTTCTAGTTGGAAGTATTGCTAGAGCACATTCCTCGCAAAGAGGGAGACTTGATTTTGGACGGGCTAGAATACATGAGATCTCCAGAACCCAGAAATCATTTGGAGAAATTCCACCTGGATTGTGAGTTATTAAAACAATTAATATTTTAAATGGGGTTCCTAAGTCTAAACTTAGGAAAATAAAAATATCAATGGGTATTAATAAAAATATGGGTCAGAAGCTTCTAAGAGACAAGGATCAAGTATGTTTTAATCTTAGCCATTGATTAGGGACTTAATCCCGGTCATTGATTCATCAACAGGAAAAGTATAAGAGGAGGCTTGAGGGTTAGTTGCAGATACACCGAATGATCATATCAATTTGATTTTTCTAGGGCATGGTTTGCTGAGAAAATCAAACCACTGATCTGAGTTGCAATGAGAGGGGTAGAGGCAGAGAATTGGATCGGGAAGGAGTTTCGAGCCAACGAGTACCAGGCAGAGAGGCAGCATAAAGGCCTACACAGCCCAGGAAGGGGCTCACGCAGAGCTAACGCAGGCCAAGAAGGTCTCTTGCAGTGACAGCACAAGATATTCGTCAAAAGTTCGAGATTTTGCTAAAGAAACTAGGTTCTGAGTCAAGAGGGTCAAACAGAGGTCTTCCTCGAACAAATCGATCCAGCAGAAGGAATGACGCAGTCTCCTAGAGGCAAGACGATGGCCCACGCAGGGATTGCAATGGGATTTTCGTAGTGCTTACCGAAGTTAGGCCACTCAATGGATCAGTTGTGACTTGGAGAACGAGGTAAACCCTTGTATGTATTTCTTGCTGACAAGATTTCTATGAAAGGTTAGCCAGTGTGAGACGCAACCTGTTGTACTCAGATTCTGCTTGTTTAATATGTTGAAGTTTCTAAGTCTACTTAGTTAGAAACCTCCATCCACTTTATCTAATTTATTCCTACCTACTTGTTATTTTACTTAATAGGTTATTTATAATGTAAACACTGAAAATAAACACTAGTGCATGCTCAACATATTACAGATTAGCAACTAAAGGAAACAGAAACAATCACACCATATGACACCACTATTTTTGGACCAATGTCCTCGAAAAACCCAATGTGGGAAAATCAATGCAACTATCTGAGGGTTTTCTTATTAAGTAATATCAGAGTATAATCTGGGTGCCAGAACTGGCCTTACCCAATAGAGAATTTCCTTCGCAATAATACCTCTCAGTTTGAGACAAATCTCCTGGCTTAAACCCCAGATAATCCTTCCAGTAGCTCCTTAGCACCAATCTGCCCTAAAAACCCCAACGTCAACCTCTCTCTAGACTGCGTCAGCCCCTCTCTACCCAGCGTTGGCCCTGCGTCAACCTTAGGAGGCCCTATGTCAGCCCTCTGGCCCTTTACATCAGCAACGCTGGCCTCTCTGAGGCTCACCGCAGCTCTTGGCTGCCTCTACGTGGCCCTGCATGAGCCCTCGCTGGCTCTGCATCACTCTCCCCAGCTACTACACTGCTCTCCCGACACTATCTCTGCCTCTCTGTCTCTCTGTACTCAATGCCCCTCAGCTGCAACTCCCGATCACTAATTCTATCTCTCTTAGCAAACCCCGCTCTAGAGAATAGAATGACTGATCACTCTAGTGTACTCTCCAAATGACCCTCAAGCCTCCTCTTATACTTTTCCTGTTGACATATCAACGGCCGAGATTAAGTCCCTAATCAACGGCTAAGATTAGCTCTGGCTTGATCCATGTCTTTTGGACCATTCTAACACAGTTTCATACAAATCCACATTAATATTTTATTTTCCCTAAGTTTAGACTTAGGGACTCCATCAAAAATATTAATTATTTTAATATCTTTTGAATTGTTTAAAATCTGCCCAAACCCTTTCTAGGTATTGGAGATCTCATGTGCCCCAGCCTCTCCAACAAATTTCGTGGCTAGAGTACATTCGATACTACCACAAATCAACACTCCCTCTTCGCGAGGACTGTGCTCTAGCAATACTCCTCACTGAGTATTACTCTGATCATCCGACATCGGTCCTTGTGTTGATGTTAGGCCTGTTGCCCATCATCCTCTGCACTACCGCATCCTGTACTGCTACCCATGATTCTACCACTGCCACTGCAGCATCTGTACGACAACTCCCTCTGCATCCGTGTTGCTGCCCATGGCACTGTCACTGCCATTGCTGCATTTGCACTGCATCTCCTCTCATCATGTTGCATCGTGTTGCCCACTACTGCACTACAACTCAGTTACTGAGAAGTACGTAACTCATCTCCCAACTATGACCTCTTTGTTTGGCTAGAGACCCTCCTGATGTTGAAGCTCCCTCTGTCGCTGACAAGTGCTCCCTCTCTAACCTCTGCACTACTGCAACAACTCCCTGCATCTCGCACCGTTGCACAGCTCTCTATGCCATCCTGCACTGGTGCAACACTCTCGTGCCTCTCGCACTGTTGCAGCCTACTAGCCTCGCGTTGTCTCAGGACTCCTGCACTATAGCTCTCTCTACTGCTCCATTCGCATCCATCTCTACCCACATTAGCTAGTCCTGTTATTCCTCTTCGAGGCTCCTGTAGCAAGGTATAATCCAAGAGGCTGGGTACCTTGAGGATCCTACCCCTCATCGTTTGTAGTTCGCCTGACTACAGCTCGATGTCTCCCCACTTCCGCTCAAGTGGCACATTTGCACTCATGCCACAGTCATCATCTGTCAAAACTTCTTTCTCTGCCCTTGCTAGCAGTGGTGCCGCCTTAGTCTCTGAAGACTCTCCCTTACTCTTCTTCCTTGGACAATGGTTCGCATAATGACCCAGCACTCCATAGTGGAGGCACTTGATCTTAGAGAGATCTTTCTTCTTCCGCTTTTCCTGCTTTTCCTTAGATGCTAGGGCAACATCTTCCTCCTCCTGCTTGACTTTGATCCCCTTGCTGCTGCTACCCATCTTCGACTGTCGTCTGATCCCTTCTTGGCAAAGAGCAGCCCACAGTTCATCCCAAGGTGGAAGTGTCCCTCTGCCCAGTATACTTTGGACAAATACCTCCCAGTCTTCTGAGACTACATTCAGGGTCGTCCTCACCATCAATTCCTGATCTGGCGTGGCTTCTATAGCAGTCAACTCATCTCGGATCTCATTCAGTCCTTCGAGGAAGGTGTCAATCCGCTCTCCCTTCTTCATCTGATACGACCTCAACTGATTCTCAAGTAACATTCTTCTCTGCATAGAAGTATGGCGATACAATTTCTTGGGGGGCTCCCACATCTCATATGCTATTTCCTTCCCGACAATGTGTGAATCTACATGGTCCTTGACCCCATCAAGAATGATGCTCTTGGCCCTCACCATTGCTCCTCGTACTTGTCATTCTCATTAGGGTCGACTGGGATACCCATAACCTTCAAGGTGAAGTTCTTGACACGATTTATGTGTACGGATAAGATTTTGGCCTTCTAGACTGCGAAGTTCGACGCTCCGTCCAATCTATCCCGGTCTCTTACTTTGTGTAGTGCCATGATCCTCTTCTACTTCCCTCTTGGAAGTTCTCTATTCGACTCCTCCGAGTCTCTACTTCCCGTCTGGAAGTTCTCTTCTGGACTCCCTCTAAGTCCCGATTTCCCTCTTGGAAATCCTTTTGTCGCTGTCGAGATGCCCCCTACTCTGATCGTCTTATGCAACTGCACCACTGATCCGGGTTTCTCGGCTAGAAACCATCGGTAGCAACTCCCTCCTCTTGGCCTTGCTCTGTCAGGTACTGTTTTGACTACAGTACCTCACCAACTCCACTCTGCAATATTCCCACAGCCTTCTAAACCCCAATAACCTAAAGGTGAGAGCTCCTAAGCTCTACGCAATCTCGGCACCAGCAACCCAGCCTCCTCAGCCAACTGCGTCAGCCCTCCCAGCTTCTATGTGGCTATGCGTGAGTTTCCCTTTGCTTCCTTAGCCTTTGCGCTGCCTCTTCCGAACTCACCCTCGATGATGCAAGCACTGCGTCACCTTTCCCTTGTTGCTCCTCCGCTAGAAACAGCATTTGTCACCTTGGGACAGCTATTTTTTGTTGTTATTGCTCCGCTTGGCTGATGACCTCAGTCCTCCTGTGATCTACAATCACACTCTGATACCATGTTGAAGTTTCTAAGTCTAATTAGTTAGAAACCCTCCATGCACTTTATTTGATTTATTCCTACCTACTCGTTATTTTACTTAACAAGTTATTTACAATGTAAATACTGAAAATAAACACTAGTGCATGCTCAACATATTATAGATCAGCAACTAAAGGAAACAGAAATAATCACACCATATGACACCATTATTTTTGGACCAATGTTCTCAGAAAAACCCAATGTGGGAAAACCGGCGCAACTATCTGAGGGTTTTCTTATTAAGCAATATCGGAGTACAATCTAGGTGCCGAAACTGGCCTACCTAACAAAGAATTTCCTTGGCAGTAAAACCTTTGAGTGTGAGACAAATATCCTGGCTGAAACCCTGTATAATCCTTCCGATAGCTCCTCAACACCAATCTACCCCAGAAACACCAGTGTTAGCCTCCCTCTAGACTGCGTCAGCCCCTCTCTGCCTAGCGTTGGCCCTGCATCACCCTGGATGGGTCTGCGATAGCCTTAGGAGGCCCTGCGTCAACCTCTGGCCCTCTGCGTCAGCAACGCTGGCCTCTCTGAGGCTCTGCGTAGCTCTCGGCTGCCTCTGTGTGGCCCTGTGTGAACCTTGGCTGGCTCTACGTCACTCTCCTCGACTACTGCGCTGCTCTCCCAGCACTATCTCTGCCTCTGTCTCTCTGTACTCAAAGCCTCTCAGCTGCAACTCCCGATCACTAATTCTATCTCTCTTAGCAAACCCCGCTCTAGAGAATAGAATGACTGATCACTCTAGTGTACTCTCCAAATGACCCTCAAGCCTCCTCTTATATTTTTCCTGTTGACATATCAAAGGCCGAGATTAAATCCCTAATAAACGGTTAAGATTAGATCTAGCTTGATCCATGTCTTTTGGACCATTCTAGCACAGTTTCATATTAATCCACATTAATATTTTATTTTCCCTAAGTTTAGACTTAGGGATTCCATTAAAAAAATTAATTATTTTAATATCTCCTGAACTGTTTAGAATCTGCCCAAACCCTTTCTGGGTATTGGAAATGTCATGTGCCCCAGCCTCTACCAAATTTCGTGGTTAGAGTACATCCAATGCTACCACAAATCAACATAATAATACAAACCCTCTATATGTTGCATTGGTTTTCCTACATTGGGTTTTTCCAGGGATGTTTGTCAAAAAATAACGGTGTCCCTTGTGTGTTTGTCTCCTATCTATTTCAGGTTATGATCTGTATGTCACTGTAGTCTGCAGTAGCGTTTATCATCAGTGTTTAAATAATTAAATAACTTGTTGAATGTAAAAACAAGTAGGAGATGATAAACCAGTGAATGCAGTAGGATTTCTTATGTGTAGATTCAAAAATTTTCACATGGTATCAAAGCATTGCAGATCATAGGATAGTGAAGACATCATCCAGGAGATCTAGTGAATTTGCTACAGAAAAGCAGTTGTCCCGAATGACGGCGTTGTTTAAGAGGCAGAGAAGCAATTGAAAAAGTGACACAAAGTCTCATGCAGTGCCTGCATCAACAATTCGAGCCTGCAGAGGGTGACGCAGTACCCGAGAGGAGCTCACGTAGTGACTGCGTCAGCTCTTTGGGCCAGCACAGAGCCTGAGAGGCTCAAATCAGTCAGTTGTCGGGGATGGAGGAGCAAAGCAAATTCGATCAGTGGAGCTGGTGGGAGGTTGTTGTTGGTGCATAACAGTGTCTATGGAGACAAAGCCGAGGTAGAGGGAGTCACTGCCTAACAGATTTCTATCAAAAGAAATCTAGATCTTGGTTGCAGCAGCAAAGGCGGATTAGAGAGGAGTGATTCGACATTTGGCCAGAGGATTTCCGTGAAGGAAATCAGGACTTAGAGGGAGTCTAAAGGACCTTGTTACTTAGAGGATTTCTAGCGCCGAAGAAATCCAGATCTAAATCTTGCTGGATTAACAGCAAGAGAGCGAGAAGAGAACCAATCCTATATTTGTTGAGCAAAGATGGCAGTCAATGGACAGAGGGATCAAGACAAATTGGTTGGAGCGTCCAATTTTGTCATATAGACGGCTAGGATCCTCGCAATCCTAGACAAGAATCACATCAAGGACTATGCCTTGAAGGTATTTGTTGTTCCGGTCGACATTGATCCACTAAAGAAGTACAAGGAGGCCCAAGCGAAGGCTAAATGCATGATTCTAGATGGGGTCAAAGATCATGTAGTCCCACACATTGCTAATAAGGAAACAACAAGGGAGATGTGGGAGATGATGACCACCTTGTACCAAGGGACTTCTGTTCAACAAAAGCTACTATTAGAGGACCAGCCGAGAAAGTACTAGATGCGGAAGGGAGAAGAGATCGATCCCTTCCTTCTCAGGTTGCAAGGGATTCAAGACCAGCTAACTTCCGTGGGGTCTACACCATATCCTGAGTTCATGGTCAACACTGCCCTGAGTCACCGAAGGCTGGGAGACATTTGTCCAAAGTATCTTGGGCAGAGCTTCTCTCCCCAATTAGGAGGAAATGTGGCAGTATTTCGACAAGAAGAGATCAAGAGGCTGACCAAGGCAAGAAGTAGTGGCAAAGGAGCCCGGGTCAAGAAGGAGGATGAGGAAGATTCAGCGCTCACATCATCGGGACAGCATGGGCAGCAGAAAAGGAATAAAAAGGATATATCCCAGAGATGCTTTAGGTGCAATGAACTAGGACATTTCGCCACTCCGTGCCCCAAGAAGAAGGGCAAGGAAGAGGCTTCAGACTCGAAGTTTGCTCCAGCGAACGCTGACAAGGGGGATGATGACGAGGATTGAGCCATGAGTGCTCATGCACCTCTGGAGAAGAGGTGGGGCGACATTGAGCTGTGGTCAGGAAGACTACACGAGGGGCAGGACCCTTGAGGTGCCTAAACACTTGGATCACATACGGGTATAGCAGCCCTTAACGACAGTAGCAGAATGACGAGGGTTAGTTGGTGCGAGGGATGATGGAGCAATAGTGGCAAATCTAGAGTGCCAAAGTCCAAAGTAGCGCAGTGGAGGTTGCAGTAGTGTGGGAGGCACAGAGCAGATTGTGGCAGTGCAGTAGCAGCAGAGGCAGCTTTAGCATCACGAGGTATCCAAACTGACCAGGGTGTCAACTTTTGGGTGGCTTTTTTAGTTGTTTACTTCTCAGCAACTGAGTTGCAGTGCAGCAGTTAGCAGTGGCAGTGCTATGGGCAGCATGATGCAGCATTTTGAGAGGGAGTTGTAGTACAGATATAGCAGTGGAAGTGACAGTGTCATGGGCAGTAGTACAAGATGTAGTAGTGTAGTGGATGAAGGGCAACAGGCCAAGCATCAGCAGCACAAAGGACAGACATTGTGGATCAATGTGATGCTTCTAGTTGGAAGTATTGCTAGAGCACATTCCTCGCAAAGAGGGAGTGTTGATTTTCGAGTAGCATCGAATGTGCTTTAGCTCTGAAATTTTGTGGAGGGGCTAGAATACATGAGATCTCCAAAACCCAGAAATTGTTTGGAGAAACTCCACCTGAATTGTGAGTTATTAAAATAATTAATATTTTTAATAGAGTTCCTAAGTCTAAACTCAGGAAAATAAAATATTAATGGGTACTAATAAAAATATGGGTGAGAAGCTTCTAAGAGACGAGGATCAAGTCTGTTTTAATCTCAGTCGTTGATTAGGGACTTAATCTCGGTTGTTGATTCATCAACAGGAAAAGTTTAGGAGGAGGCTTGAGGGTCAGTTGAAGATACACTGAGTGATCAAATCAATTCGATTTTTCTAAGGCGTGGTTTGCTAGGAAAATCGAACTAGCGGTCTGAGTTGCAGTGAGTTGGATTAGAAAGGAGTTCCAAGCCAACAAGTACCAGGCAGAGAGGCAGCAGTAGCATCGGAGAGGCAGCGCAAAGACCTTCGCAACCCAGGAAGGGGCTCATGCAAAGTTGACGCAAGCCAAGAGGGCCTCTTGCAGTGACAGTGCGGGATATTCGTTGCAAGTTTGAGATTTTCCTAGAGAAGCTAGGTTCTGAGTTAGGAGGGCTGAACAGAAGTCTTCCTCCAGCAAATTGTTCCAACAGAAGGAGTGACGGAGTCTCCGAGAAGCAAGATGTTGGCCCGCGCAGTGATTGCTCTAGGATTTTCGCAGTGCTTGTCGGAGTCAGGCCATTCAATGGATCAATTATGACTCGGAGAACGAGGTAAACCCTCGTATGTATTTCTTGCTACCGAGATTTCTCTGAAAGGTTAGCCGGTGTGAGAGGCAGCTTATTGTACTCAGATTCTGCTTGCTTAATAATACAAACCCTCTATATGTTGCACCGGTTTCCCGCATTGGGTTTTTCCAGGGATGTTTGTCCAAAAATAATGGTGTCCCTTGTGTATTTGTCTCATATCTATTTCAGTTTATGATATGTATGTCAGTGTAGTATGTCGTAGTGTTTTTCATCAGTGTTTAAATAATTAAACAACTTGTTGAATGTAAAAACAAGTAGGAGATGATAAACCAGTGATTGCAGTAGGATTTCTGATGTGTAGATTCATAAATTTTCAGAGTCTCCACCAACATGTTCTCCATCTACCCATCAACTTCTTCTTATAATCTTTCGGTTGACTTCCTACAGCGAAGTTTAAAACTTAATCAAGGGCCCAAATTATTTCCCAGTCGATCTATGTGAGTTGCTAGATGATTCACACCTTATCTCAGTTAATTTTTATTAATTAACCAGATTTCCTAAGTTTAAAGTTAGGAAATATTAAAAAATAGGCTAATAACCTAACTGAGAAACTTCTAGGTGGAATCTCCATAAACCATTTATGGGTTATGGAGAACTCGTGTTTTAGCCTCTCAACAAAGTTTCGAGACTAGAACAACTTCGATGCTACAAGAACTAACACTCCCTCTTAGTGAGGAAAGTGTTCTAGTGTTGTACCACTGTTGCTACAACACCTTGTCTTTGTAGCACCCCTTTGTCACACTGTTAATGTTTGGCCACCGCCCACCAACCACTACGCAACTCTGATGCTAGATCTATGTTGTTGCTGACACTGCCATACTGTTGCCAACTCTGCATCTATACTGCAACTCCCTCTCATATGTTGTTAATGCAACTACAACTGAGAAGCATCCAAAATACTAAATCCATTGTGTCTGATGCATTTGTCTCCTGAGTCCTAATTGTTACTAGCTATTGCATTGTCCACTGAAGAATCTGCATTGTTGCTGACGCTGCTATTGAGCCTCCTGCTATGTTGTCAACACTACACTGTGCTTCTCAGCACTTGACTACGGCTAGTCAGCAACTGTCACTTAGGAATCTGACAGCATCAATGACATTGATCCATTCTACTACTGAATACTGTGGGCCTCTGTAGCCAGGTAATGATCCATGAGGAGGACACCTCAATGGACCCTGCCCAATCTCTGCACCTCTGGGACTGCAACTCCATGTCCCACATCTCTCCTGGAGGTATAGTTGCAAACATAGCAAACTCCTCCTCCAGCCTAAAGGATAGCTTGTCTACCTTAGCAGATGTTGTCGCCTTGTCCTGCTTCTCCTTCTTCCTGAGAGGACACTGCGTATTGTAGTGGCCAAGCTCACCACAGGGAAGATGAAGATATTGTTGCATACTTTTAGCGTGTTGATGAAACATCAAATACATTGGAAGGTTTGGGAGAACCTGTTGAAACGAAAATTGTTGTCCGAGATCCTTAGAACCTTGCCAGCAAGATTTAACCCTAAGGTATTTGTCTTGGAAGATGGATCAAATCTCACCAATCTCAGCATAGATGAATTGCATGGAATTCTTACGGCATATAAAATGAGAATTGAAGAAGAGGATGGCACTTCTCACTTAGAAACAACATTTTCCACATCCAAGAAAAATAGTAAGGACAAGCAGACTCTGAAAGAAAAAACTTGCAATTGTAACGATGAGGAAAAGGAAGAAGATGAAGAAGAATTCTCAAATAAAGGATTTGCCTACTTCACGCGGAAAATGACAACAGGTACAGGAAAATTCAAAGGTCAACTTCCATTAATATGTTTTGATTGTGGTGACAATGGGCATTTTGCAGCCAAATGTCCTCACAAAAATGAGGGTGTTACGAAAGGGAAGAAAAGTCCTAAGAACTTCAACAAGCAAGGCAAGAAGAAATGGTTTAAGAAACGTTTCTTCTTTAAAGAAGATAGTTCCTCATCCGAAGAAGACAGTGATAACAAAGAAGAATTCAATGGAAGAGTATTATTTATGGCCAAGCAAAATAAACAAGAGGCACTTGACGAAGAAGGAGACGAAGAAGAAGAAATGACTAAAGTCGAATTTTAAAACAAAGTAATCGTGGTTATCAAAGAGCTCAAGGCCGAAAAGAAGCAAGTTAACACTCTTGAAGACGAATTGAAGACAAAAAGGGAACAGGTCCTCAATCTTAAAATCAAGGTTGAAGAATACAAAGGAATTGAAGAATCACTCAGGACAGAAGTAAAGGAAAGCAGCAAGGAGAGAAAAGCAATGGAGGCTGAAATAGTTTCTCTGCGAAAAGAAGTAAAAAGTGGAAAACCTCTTCAAGACTACGCCAACAGTTCAAAGGCTTTGGACGAACCCATCAGCAACCAACGATCATACAGTGACAAGATTGGTCTTGATTACAAAGAAAAATTCGAAAAGGAGTCAAGTCCTTCTATGACAACTAAAGATGATGGATATGCAAAAGGGGTAGATTCCTTAGCTAGATCAAGAGATCAAGACTCGCAAGAAGAAGATTTCCTCTCAGGTACCAACCTATCTTTTATGGTCATTGTTATTGATGTGGAAGGTTTGGACATAGAGCTACAGAATGTCACATGTATGTTTGGAATGAATATAATTCCAGAAGATCCTTCAGAAATGGATATTCTAGAACTGGGCATAATATCAACAAATTTGATCATTTGAAATTGAGAGATGATGTGGAATGTTACAAATGTAACAATTTTGGACATATGGCTAGGGATTGTGAAGTTCCAGACAGGTGCAACTATTATCGACAAAACCCTAGAAGCAAATTTGTAGGATCACGAGATAGACACCAAACAGAATCTTCTATGAATAACATTGAATGTTACAAATGTCATAACTATGGACACAACGCTCGTAACTGCAGATACAAGATGGAATCAACCATGAATGAAAAGCTTGACGACGAGAATAAGAAGGTTTGGAAAGCAAAAGAAGTACAGGATGAACAAGTACAAGATGAGCAAGAAAAGAAAGAAGGCAATAAGGTCCCAACAGTTATGCTTTCACAATTCGTAACAGATTGTGAGGAATCAGTTGTTGCTTCAGTAAATGACTCAAGTCAAGACAGTCCATTAAATGACACACTCTTCTGAACAATTCAACTTATTGACTCCTAGAACTTTGAAGATGAGGAGTCTATGCAACCGTATATGACACAAGTCTAAGATTGACAGACAAGTAGTTTGAACAAGATTGCAGTTTCATTACATGTTCAAGGGGAGAAGAATAGTTGAAGTATTACAAATTCAAGAAACAAAGCGTTGACAACCAATCTCTATGTGAAAGTGGATCGAGATAACCTAACAATTATCGAAGTATATGTGGATGATATAATTTTTGGAAGCAGTGATGACAAATTAAGTAGACTTTGCCACAAAAATTCAAAGGGAGTTTGAAATGTCTATTCTTGGCGAACTGACATACTTTTTAGGGCTTCAGATTTCTTAGTAGGATAAAGGAATATTCATATATCAAACCAAGTACATCAAAGAAATGCTCAAGAAATTCCAGATGGAAGATTGCAATCCAGTCCTTACCCCCATGGTAACAGGTTGCAAGTTAAGCTTAGAAGACTCATCAAAGGATGTGGACCAAACGTTGTATACATCCATGATTGGTAGTCTCCTATATGTGACAGCCTCCCGACCAAATGTGATGTAGGCAGTTGGACAAGTAGCACGATTCCAAGCAACACCAAAAGAATCTCATATCATTGCATCAAAAGAATTCTTCAATATTTTAAGGGCACAACGGAATATGGTCTCTGGTATCCCAAAGGAAATGATATGGTCATCCAAGCTTATACAGATGCAAATTGGGCAGGTTGTGTAGATGATCATAAGAGTACCAGTGAAGCAGCATTCTACCTAGGTGGTTGTCTCGTCTCATGGTTAAGTAAAAAGCAGTCACCAATCTTGTTATCCACAATGGGAGCACAATACATCACGACAAGAGCTTGTTGTACTCAAGTTCTTTGGATGAAGCAAACCTTGCAAGATCTTCAAATTAGGTTTGATGAGCCTATTCCCATCTTCTACGATAACACCAATGCCATCAGTATCTCCAAAAATCCTGTGATGCATTCCAAAACAAAGCACATTTCAATCAAATATCATTTCGTTAGAGAGCAGGTCTTTAAGTATGGGGGATTACGCAGTGCATTATATTAGATATCATTTTTGGGATTCAACTGCATTAAGTAAGTCATTCAAACGTATGACCATTTCCATGAGAGGTAGTCGTAACTGACTAATTTCTCATGATTTTTGAATAGTTCACTTACGACTACCTCTCATGGAAATGGTCATACGTTTGAATGACTTACTTAACGCAGTTGAATCCCAAAAATGATATCTAATTGAGAGCAGGTCACTGAAAAGAATATCAAGCTTGAATATGTTGGCACAAAGGAACAAATTCTTGACATCTTTACCAAACCATTACCTCGTGAAGCATTTGAGTATCACCACCAAAAGCTTGGGATTTTCCCAAGTTTTCATTAGACTCTTTCTCTTATCTACTTGAGTAGAAAGGGGGAGTGGATGTGTGTACAGGTCCGCAAGATGGTTGTTTGTCAAGGGGAGTTATCCTTTGCCATTGATGACAAAGGGGGAGAGAAGGTAGTAGGAAGAGGTGTCATGATCGCAGGGGGAGTACTTGTGTTGCCATCAATGCCAAAGAGGGAGATTGTTGAACAGTGGTTGTCATTGATGTCAACCCAAGCATCACCAGGGGCTACCCCGATCTTGCATGGGCATTTGACTTGACAACTTACCCTATTCTGAGTCAAGGATCTTCTAGATGGATTCTACTTGTCAAGATGTTTCCGTTGATATATGGCACGCCAAGTAATTCTTCACTGTTTGAGAGATATTCATGTTTGAAGTTAGTAACCCCAATTAGTGGGCTAAAACCCTATGGGGTTGTGGCATGGCACTCATAATTGGTTGTGGTCATTGAATAGTTAATAATTAATTATAAAAAAGTATCCTAAAATCCCTCCAACGTTCACTTGTAGACGACCCTCTCAACTCAAGACATTCATATAAATAATGACCTTCATATCCTCCTTTAGTAGGCATTTTGTGGCTTCAAACAGGTCATCATGGCATTTTCACCATAACATTTTTTCTGCGAAGCTTCAGAAGCTTAAATTAAAAACCATTTGAGCAGAAATCTTGATGAACCTCGTGACCGAATTACAGATCTTGGTTCGCTATATTTTAGGAGATATGATCTGAGGAAGTTAGGGTTTTTGTAGGCTCACGAATTCCATGTCAAATCGGTGACGTTGGGAAAATCGTCATAGTTCTCTCTCTGAGCATTGGATTCACATTTCGTAAATTGTCACAGAAAGGACGGAATATAGTTTGTTGAGTAGCGTTTTTAGGGCTAAAGGTCACAACAGTGACATGTGGCACTTCATACAAGTTCGCTCTAATGAACCAGTCTATAATCAGGTCATCGTGGAATTGGGCATAACTCTTCCTTCAAGAATCCAATCTGGATCAGACCTGTGGGGTTGGAAAGAGGGCTTAGAGGGCTACCACAAGACAAAATTTTAGATCCTGCAAATCTGAAATTACATAGATACAACAGATTCAATATCGAGCTCCTAGAAGCAAGAAAAAGCATGCATTCAAGGATCACTACAGTGAGGACCACACATCAACAGTCAAGGGTAAGTCTCCTACAGCAAGGTATGTATGATTAGTGTTTACATTTGAAATATGAGTATCATATCTGACATATGTTTTTTCAGGACAACATAACTAAAGGTCTCGGTTATATCTCTATGTCACTATATGTCACAGTTAGTTTTGATACCACATTTCAAATGTCCTATTCTTGATACTACACATTTTATGCTATATATTCTAGACGCTACACCAAGTCTGCTAAATCTATATGATGTTGTAAGTTCATGTTACCTGTCTTGTCATAATTGATAGAATGGTCTCTATTGTTGTACTTGGAACTTGATCCATCACAAGTCTAGGGTTTGTCATCAGTTTTTATTGTATATATCTTTAGGTCAGCTTTGGATATAGTCTTGCATAGAGTCCAGGCGTATATCAAGAGTGGGAGTCTTTGTCTACTGTTGCAACAAGTCAACAACAAAAGTGGCAAGCACACTTCAGGTACACATTGTCATTTTAATTTTTATTTATTCATTATTATGCACTTACATGTGTTTTGCAGGCAGAGGTAAGTTGAAGGGTATTTTTTTTTGTTTTGGGATTGGTTTCGCCAGGCCAATTTTGCATGCAGGTGGAAGAAGATTCAAGTACAACTTCAAACAAGAATTCAAGAGCAAAAGTATCAAATCAAGGGAAGCATTACAGTGGGACATCCTTTGAGGACATGACAACCATCTATATATTGTGAAGAAGTGTCAAGGCCAAGACTCATCATTGTAAAGTTGTAAAAGAGTCATTTGTAAAAGTGTCATCATTGGAAGAGTCATTATTGCAAAAGAGTCAATCTGCCTAGAGTCAAAAAGGTATTATTGGAGGTATAGGAGTCTCTGTTGGGATGATGTCATGGTTGGGTTGCAAGTCATAGTGTGATTGGGTGTTCGGTCAAAATCATTGTAAATCATATTGTATCATGAATCATTGTCCATGGTACGGGAATCCACACTCTTGTCTCATTTCAATCATTATAGGGTAGTAGGGAGGTGCTAGGTTGGTGCATGAAGTCGCCTACAGGTTGGAGACTGCGAACACTTCAAGGTGGTAGGTTGGTCTAGGATGTTGGGCATCCATTCAATTGACTACTGAAGAAACCAGGGCGTTGGGGCATCCTTCCAGTGGGAGCTGGAGAAGAATGCTTTTCTAGTATTCTAGAAAGTTTTTGCTTTCATTTCAGTTGGGGCTGACGATTAAAGAATTTATTAAAAAAGCGTTCTGTGGTTTTCGACCCGAAGGGGGTTTTCCACCTAAAGTTATTGTCTCTATTGTGTTCTTTTATTTACTGTTATTACTGCATAAACATTAATAATAATTTAAGATTAACTAATGCTCTAAAAATATTTAAAAGTGCTAATTGCTAAGGAATACTAATTCACCCCCCCCTCAGTATTTCCAACAGTCTGTGCATGGAATCAATGAGAACCAGCTTGTAGTTGTCCCAAGGTTATCCTGAGTGAGTGCATCCAATGTCTACGTGTGAATAGGGAGTGGATAATAATACCATCCTACAACTCTAATAAGTGCTCAAGGTAGAAGAACTCTTTGGACCCAAGGTTATTGGGGGTGATGTCCAATGACTATGGCATACAGCTTAGAGAAAGTATGTCCTACCATAATAGTCCTATATTTGTTATGATCCCAACTACTCCGTAAATTGTGGATCGGATGGATAATGTCTCGTGTCCATGAGGAGGGGAAATTGGAACATACCACTTGGTTAAATAGATCAGCAATATAAGACTCGAGAGACTAGATACCATGTTTCACGAATTCGGCTTGGAATCCTTCCTCATCCTCTATTGTGCTCATAGCTCTAACTGCTCTCGTGATATCCCACTTCGAGAAAAGGTGACAAGTGCAGGGAGTAGAGGGGATGTGCGTCGGGGTTTGCCCGAGAATGTCATAAAGGGAGGTGGTGTGGGAAAACATGGCCTAAAAGTCAAAGTCGGATAGTGTATCATGGCATCTTGGGAAAAGGACATGCCAAAAAGATTTTGGGCAGTGGCAGAGCCTCGGAGGGTAGCACAAAGTTCGCATCTTCTTTGGGAAAGAAATGCTCACTTTTTATGAGGAAGGAGTTGGAAATAGGGTTTGCAAAGGTAAGGGGTGTTAGTTTTTGGTAGCATCAGAAATCCTCTAGCCTTGAAAATTGGTTGAGAGGCTAAGGCACATGAGTTTTAAAGAACCCAGAAAACATTTGGTGAAATTCCACCCGGAATTCTGGGGATTATTGTGTCCAAAAATAAGTATGTCCTATGTATCTTTTTCTTTGCTTTGTTTTCTGTTTCATGAGATCAAATATTTAATTAGTGTAGGTTGCAAAAGTAATTTGCTTCAGTATTCGGAAGAATAACTTGATGAATGTAATTTACAAAAAAATCAAGTAGGTGAAGTAGATTTAGGTTTGCTGCAGTAGGGGTTCCTTCAGTGTAGGAATTTTCACACGTAATCAAAGCATTGATTTTGAAACAGGAAGAGCAGATCCAATGCTAAGTAGTGAGGCCGAAATCTACCCTTGGTAGCAATTCGAAACCCCTTGAAGGGATTGTGCAGTCCTTGTCGGGAAGCAGATTCAAGAAAATCTCTCTTTGAGTCAGACGACAGAGAGGTATGATTTCCAGTTCGTAAGTTTGCAGAGGCAGACGGAGTGACGCAGAGCCTCAAGGCAGTGCTTGAAGGACACAGTTTCTGCCGAAGCAGAAATCCGCTGGAAAAGAACAAAGATATGTAGAAGGTGAATTTTCTCCTAAGAGAACTTTCCGCCAGAAAGTTCGAATTTCTCACTTGCTAAGTCACTGAGCAGTGCTAAGCAGAGACTAAAGGAGTCAGTTCGGCAGTTAGGTGAGATGGCATCGCATGGGCTTAGAGATTAAGACAGGTTGGACGGAGCCTCCAACTATGTCATATGGAAGACTAGAATCTTATTTGTTCTGGAGGAATATCATCTCGAGGCCTACGTCAAAAGTGTTGTAGCTATTCCTGCTGACAACGATTAAAAGAAGAAGTACAAGGCCAAGCAAGGGAAAGCAAAGAGGCTCATTCTTAATCGAGTTCGAGATCATGTGGTCTCACACTTGCAGGGCAAGGATACAGCCCGGGAGATATGGGAAGCCTTGTTGTCTCTGTATGAAGGCTCTTCCGAACAGCAAAAGATGTATTTAGAGCAGAAGTTGCAGCGAACCTTGATGTAGAAAGGAGAAGGGGTGAACCTCTATCTTCAACATGTTCAGGACATGAGAGACCAGCTTGCTGCAATGGGGTCCACTCCTCAGCCAACCGCGATGGTGAGGATAGCCCTGAATGCAGTCTCGGATGAATCGCAAGTTTTCGTCCAAAGCATATTGGGCAAGGAAAAACTACCTTAATGGGAGGAGATGTGGGTGGCTCCTCAACAAGAGGAATTAAGAGGGACCTAGTGAAGGTCAACCTCAATTGCAGTAGTGGGAGTGGCACAAAGACAAAGGAGGAGGAGGAAAACACAGCGCTAGCATCGAAGGGACAGTAGAAGTCGAAACGAAAGGAGGACATTTCGAAGCTGAAATGTTTCAAATGTGGCGAGATGGGTCACTTTGCATCTCAATGTCCTTTGACGCAAAAGGATAAGGACAAGAAGCATGATCCAAGGTTGCAGACACGAAGATAGACAAGGAAGAGTATGCCATGAGCGCCCATGCATCTCCAGGAGGGAGATGGGGCGATATTGAGCTGTAGTCGAGAAGACTACATGTGGGCAGGATCCTTGAGTCCACCACTTGGATCAATTCCTTGCTACGGGAGCCCAAGATTCAGCAGTAGCGAGATGGACTTAGTGTTAGATCATACAGAGGAGTGTTTGGAAGATAGATGCAATAGCTTGGGACCAGAGATTGATCAGCGCAGAGCAAGGTTGGCAGCAGCGCAGAAGATTCAGAGCGTCAACAGCAGTCAAATTCCAACATTCATTGTATTATGTTGAACACAGTTAAGTTCAACTAATTTTGGATGTTTTTCAGTTCCTTCTCTCAGCAACTGAGTTGCAGTACGGATGCAATGTTAGCAGTGGCAGTGCTAGCAGCATAGCAGATGCAATGTTTAAGAGGGAGTTGTAGTACAGATGTAGTAGTAGCAGTGGCAGTGTCATGGGAACCAGTGCAGTAGCAGCAGCAACACAATGTTGATGGCAACAATAGTGCAAAAAGAAGGTGCTTCAGAAACAGAGCAGCCTGCAGGTGGACATTGTTGTTAGATAACTTTCTTCGCTAAAAGGGAGTGTTAGTTTTTGGTAGCATCGAAAGTGTTCTAGCCTTGAAAATTGATGTAGGGGCCAAGCCACATGAGTTCTAAATAACCCAAAAACCATTTGGTGAAATTCCACCCGGATTGTATTTTATTAAAATAATTAATATTTTTAATGGAGTTCCTAAGTCTCAACTTAGGGAATTTAAATATTAATGGGTATAAATCAAAATATGGGTGAGAATGATCTAGAAGGCGGATCAAGTGATGTTTTAATCTTAGCCGTTGATTAGAGAATTAATCTCGGTCATTGAAGACTCAACAGGAAAAGTATAAAATGGAGGCTTGGGGTTCATTTGGAAACCACACAGAGAGATTAAGGAAATCGATTTTCTAAAGTTAGAAGTTCTCAGGAGGAAAACCGATTGGGGAGATCTTGTAGCAAAAGGGCAGAGAGAATCTGGGATAACGACTTTCCGAAGAATATTGACAGAGAGGCAAAGAGAGCTTGCAGAGAAGTAGCGCGGTAGCCAGGTGAGCTGACGTTAGGCTAGTGTGGGCCCACACAGCCTTGACGCAGAGCCAGAAGGGGCATGGCAAAGCAAAAGTTGCTTGTCACGTAGAAGCTGGAACTGCCGGAACAGGCAGGATAGTTGATGCAGAGTGCAGAAGAGCTGATGCAGAGCCTGAAACATTGACATAGGGCCAACACAAAAGTAGCCGGGGTTAACAAGTCTTGTTACTGGATCAGCCGAATTTTGTTGGATGTAGTGAGGTAAAACTCACTCAGATTTTTTGCCAATATTTTCTCTATAAATGATTACTAGATGAACATCCTAAATTTGTATTCAGATATTTCTCCTGCATAATAATAAACTCTCAAAACTGTTGCACCGGTTTTCCCGCATTGGGTTTTTCCAGGGACTATTGTGTCCAAATATAAGTGTGTCCTACGTATCTTGTTCTTTCCTCTGTTTTCTGTTTCATGAGATCAAATATTTAATTAGTGTAGGCCGCAAAAGTAATTTGCTTCAGTATTCAGAAGAATAACTTGATGAATGTAATTTAAAAAAATCAAGTAGGTGAAGTAGATTCAGATTTGCTGCAGTAGGGGTTCTTTCAGTGTAGGAATTTTCACAAGGGGAGGATGAGGGGTCATGTGTGATGGTGAAACAAAGCCTCTTATGAAAGGATTTGCATTCCTCATCAGACCAATGGTTCATGGGACAAGATTTTGGGTAGACTTGTGCACGTGTTGTTGGGTGTAGTGGGGATAGGAATCAAAGTCACCCTCCTCAAGAGTTGGGGAGAGTATCTTGTATTTGGCTATGGTTGTGTCTATCAACCTGAAGTGGGAAATAGGGGGGAAGAAGCTTCTTAAGGTGGGTAGTGTAGGAGATGGCATAATCTTTTGTCAAAAAGGAAAGTGGTATGGGGGATGGAGGGGTAGATTGGGTGGTGGAGGAATGAAGGACAGGTGCATAGAGGTTGAAAGTGAGGAGAGCTTGATCTACCAAAGTAAGACGAGATACAATAAGGTGTTGGATGTGTGGGAGGAAGTCCTTGTTAGCCAAAACATAATCTACCACATTGGTGCCCCCACTATGGGGGAAACAAATGAAGTCACCTAAACCTAGGAAGTAAGGAAGCCCATTCAAAAGCAATAAATTGTGGGATTCCCCTAAACGCAAAAGATAACTCCCATAACCTATGAGGGACCCATTCTTGTCCTGTGAACATCTCTGCAAACCCATGAATTCCGACTCTATCTCATGGAGGCAAAGTTTGTCCTCAACTCGATCATGTGGGAGCACCTGAAGTCTTCTGGTATGGGCATTAAAGTCACCCAAAATAATGATCTCCCCAAGAATCTAGTAGTGGGAAAAGTCTGCGTAAAATTCAAGGAAGGGGTCCCCTTAAGATTCACTATGAAGTGCAAAGTGTGACAAAGCTAGGGGGAAATATGTTAAAATTGGCAACCAGGGCCAAACTCCATGTGAATCATCTTATTTATAGTAGTTGATAATTTTTCTTGGATCCCTCTCATCGAGAGGTGTAGGATTTATCTAAAGATCATCCAATTCCGATAAGTATTCATGGAGTTATGAATTTATTTGCATTATAAGACAATTCATCAAGGTCGGCCAACAACCAAATAAACCCCACATGTGCTCAACGTTTTAGTATAAATAGAGGTGGCCTTCAAGTCATTTCAACACACTTGGGATCTCTGCCTCTCTATACTTGTCTTTGGGTTTCAGTAGGAGGAGAGATCCTAAGGAATAACATTGCCTTGATCCAGAGGGTAAAAATCTGGAACTACCGAAAATGCCAGAAATGTTGGAAAAGCCGGAACTGTTAGAAAACCAAAAAAGCAGGAAAAGCCGGAAATGTCGAAACTACTGGAAAAGCCGAAAAAGCCGGAACTATCGAAACTACTGGAAAAGCCGGAAAAGTCAGAAAAGCCAAAAAAGCCAAAACTGCCGGAAACGCCGAAACTGCTGAAAAAGCCGAAAATGCCGGAAATGTCAAAAAACCAGAACTGCTAGAAAAGCCAGAACTGCCGGAAAAGCCGAAAAAGACGAAACTGCTAGAAAAGCTGGAAATGTCGAAAATGCCGGAAATGTCAGACCTGCCAGAAAAGCCAAAAATGCCAAAACTACTAAAAAAGTTGAAACTGTCGGAAAAGTCGGAACTATCGGGACTGTCGGAACTCCAAGAACAGTCGGAACTACCAAAACAATCGGAGCATCTGTCTCCGAAGGAGAGCAGCATGCAAGAGACAACTAACATTGGGACAATTGTATGGCACTTAGAAGCAAATACACCAAGTATGCAATGTTACAGCTAGCATGCAACAACAAGCATGCTAAGGACAACAAGCAAGCAAGGGACAACAAGCAAGCAAGGTGCAGCCAACACATAGGTCAGGATGGCAACATGGTGTAGCAATGGCACATAATGCAGTACAGTGATGGGTACAATTATGATTAATGAAGAGTGATGAGATGCAGCATAGTGATGACGGGTGTAGCATGGTGCAGTGCAGTGACGTGCAACATGACAACGAAATGCAGCACAACGATAGGTGAAGAAGTCACCTTGGAGAATTAGTTGAAGCAGCGTGTCTTCAACTGATCTCATGTATCATCTTCTTAGAGATGATCTATGCTCTTATCTAGATAAGTCAAAGTGTTGACTTCTGTTGTAAATGTACTATCTCTCTCTCTCTCTGCTGAATTATTGAAGAACATATAAGAAGAATTGATCAAGGGTTCCCCACATTGGGGTTTGTCCCTGGCTAGCGTTGTTAGGATATTCTGACACGTAGGAATAGTTAAGTATAACTTGGTCTAGTATAGAGTTAGGTAAAGTGTGTTTCTTTACTATGTACATTTGTAAGTTACAATCCGACGGTCACGATATGTAGTGATCCGACGGTTCATTCTCTCCTTCGTATTACCGACACTTGATCCGTGGCTTGACACCCGATCGGTCCATGAATTCTATTTAAAGCGCATGGAGGGTCATTTGTAGGTTAACCGTGCATGAGAGAAGCTTATGTAAATTTTCACTCTTTTATTAATAAATTGCCTGTAGTAGCCACGTTGGCGCAGGCCGTGGACTGTTTCCCTCTCTAAGGGTTT
>APFE030728625.1:1272-22917 GCA_000404065.3 Pinus taeda
GATAACAATATTATTATATTTTTTTTGCTTAAGCAAGAGTATTTCCTTTTATATTATTGACTAAAAAAAGTTACAAGTGTATACTAAATCTATGTCACTTAGGCTTACAAGAAAAATAGGCCCCACCTAACTTAAGAAGCAAAGCCATTGTCTCGAAACTGAGGCCAAGGGCCCACAACACTTTACCAACCACCGAGGACCGTACTATTTATTTTGAAAGATCTAATGGTTGAGGGGTGATATCGGGAGCTCATGTAGCCCACCGATTAACCAACAAAATGGACCTGAAATGCTTTCAAAACTTTCTCTATAGTCGTATCGTGTCTAATCTTCGAAATAACTCCCGTGGTATTTCACGGTGTGATTAACATGGATGTTAACATCAACTGGGGATTCCAAGCCCTTATGGAGACCATTCCCAATTGTCTTTCGGATTTGCTAGGAAGGTTAACTTACGAGCAGCTTGCCGCGCGAAATGCACTGTATTTCGACGATTACATTGACCTGTCCACTCTTTAAAAGGATCTCGGCGCCAAACAACAAGGCACTCGTTAATGTTTTCCTTAAGGCTTGATCTGTAATAAGTTTCCTACCTGAGAAACTTATAACTAAAGATTTCCGTATCCATTTCCGACTCGATAACCAGAGTAGACCCCTAGATTTACTCTTGACCTTGTGCTTTTGAACATTCTGCTTACGCATCATCCTCTCTATTTAGGCAACTCTCCCTGTCTAAAGTTTCCTTTTTGTGGCATTCATCCCTCAATCGACCTTGAGGAACCTCTGACCATTCATATATTCAGTTATTTTTGGTACATAGAATGCCTTCTTTAGCCATAATGTCTGCTACCCTCTTGGTTATTCTCCACACATGAATGATGCTAAGGGTTCTCATGGTGCGCTGGTGGGATTGAATAAGTTGATAGACATGCGTTAATCTCTAGTGCTTCAAAACTTTGTCTGGCATTGTTCCATTGCAAATTTTCTTAACTGAGTTGATTATCAGTTCAGAATCGGCTTCATTAATGGTATCATGTAAGTTTGAGTCCTTTAGGATTTCTAGGCATTGCTCAAGGGCCATGAGCTCTGCCATATTATTAGTGGCTTTACTCAGATGACTGTGAAAGATGGCTTTCATTAAACCCTTGTCATCTCTTATTACTCCTCCATACCCAGCAATGCCAGGGTTTCCTTTAGAGGCCCCATCTATATTGCACTTCATAAAACTGGGGTGGGGGGGTTGCGAGAGATCCTTATACACTGATATATGACTTACAATATTGGTTACTTCCTCGGGAAAGAACCCCTGAAGGCCCAACTGAAGTAGAATCTTCCTGTCCTGTTCATGAGGTTGGTTCTCAGGGGGGGTTTATAAGGCTTCCTACAGTCTCCTTAGCTATCTTATGATCTGATCCATGATGCTTTGGTGAGAACCACCCCTGGTCTTGAAGATTCCATTGTTGTGCTCTTTCCATACATCCCAATTTAGAAAGCCACGAACGACTTCCCAAGCTTTGTTGATTATTTCATTTGTAGAGAAATTACTCCTCCAATTCCTCATAGTGCTTTTGATGCTGCCCTTGTCCCTGTCAGAAAGTTTGAAGATGGAAGCTACCCAATTCAATAGAGTGGAGGTGAATGGGCACAAAATTAGAAGGTGTTCCATAGTTTCTTCTTGTAAATAGTAAAGTTGGCATCTTGATGGACCAATAACCCCTCCCTTCTGCATGTTATCCCAAGTTAGAATCTTTTTATGTTGCACCAACCACATGAACAGATTGATTTTCATCCAAATTTGATTCTTCCATAAGTCCTTCCAAGCCATATCACGGTTTGTAAAGTCAAGTCCAAGGGCTATACATTTGGCCTCTTTGAGATTAAAGTTCCTTTGATTTTTTTTGCCCCATCTCAGCTGATCTGAAAATGTTGAGATCAGAATATTTTTGTGTTCCAAGATAGGTGTAAGAGCTTCTGCCTAGGTCTTCAATGGAGAGTCCTCACCATTAATCAGATTCCTCAATACTCTCCATTTTCCTTTGCTTTTGTCCTACTCTCAAAAGTCATTTACCTTGTGTAACCCTTTGTCATCGGTATCCTTCTTGAGATTATTGAAATTTTCTCTAAGCATTTTTGGTTCACGTTGCCAATTATCTTCCCAAAACCATGCAAGGCTTCCATCTTTGATTTCCCAAAAGCTGTCTCTTTGAACAATAGCTCTGTTCTCCCAAGATTTGTTCCAGATGTGGGAACCTTTAATTATACCAGTCATTCTGATGTGCTCCCTTTCTTGCCAATTGTTTGCATACTCCTGTTTCCGAACCTTGGCCTAAGGGGCATCTAATTCCTTTAACCATCTCCACCATAGTTTTGCCCACAAAACTTTGTTTAGGATTTCAAGGTCATCAAGTCCCAAACCTTCATGTGCCTTAGGTTTACATATCTTTTCCCAAGCTACGAAAGACCATTTCTTTTTCTCTTCACCTTTGCCCCATAGAAAATCTCTTTGAATATTTCTAATTCGTTCCATAGCTTCTTTAGGAGCTGGAAGTGCTGATAACATGAAAATAAGAACAATTTGTAGGATGGCTTTGGTAAGCACTAGTCTTCCTGCCAAATTCAAAGATCTGTTTTTCCATTTAGAAATTTCGTCCTGAATTCTACTAATAATAGGCTCCCAAACTGTCTTGTTTAGAGGTTTGTTTGTTACAGGAACACCCAAATATTTGGAGGGTTGCATTTCTCTTTGAAAACCTAGAATTCTGGTGAGGTTTCTCTATATAGCAATATCAGTATTAAAAAAGAAAATATTTGATTTGGCAAGGCTTACCTCAATACCTGCCGCCATAGCAAAGTCTTTCAGAATTTGTTTGAAATCCAACGCTTCTTTGACTGTTGGTGTACCCTGCAGCATGGTGTCATCCACAAATTGTTGATGGGTCAAAGCATCCCCATTCATGGTCAGTTTGAGCCCCTAAATCTTGCCTTCTGCTTTGGCAGCTTTGATAGCATTTCCCAGCCCTTCCATCATGAAAATAAAGAGGAAGGGTGAGAGCGTATCTCCTTGTCTAAGGCCTCTTGTAGGCTTAAAGGTTTTGGATGGTGAGGCATTCAGCAGTATTGCAAAGCTTGAGGTGGTACGAGGGCCATTACCAATCTTATCCAGTTATGGTCAAAGCCATATTCTTTTAGAACTTCCATGATGTAAGCCCAACTAAGCTTGTCATAGGCCTTTTCAAGATCAAGTTGCATGATGATGCCTGTCTGCTTATTGCTTTCTAAAGAGTGAATCACTTCGTGAGCTTGAACGATATTGTTTAGGATTTGTCTACCTTCCACATATGAATTTGTAAATAGCATGCTTTTGCATGGTAATTGAAGATCTATTAGAAAAAATAAAATTTTAATTAGTAGTTTTTCATGGTAATAGAAGAATGAAAGGTATTTACCCAAGATTTACTCATTTGGATATTAACTTGAAATATTGTGTATGTAGGTTGATGGGATCACACGTATTTATGGTAATATCAACGATGTAACATTTTAAACTTATCTTATTTTTAGAAATCATGATGCTACATTTGTGGAACAATATAAAAAATGTGACAATGTTGTCCCACACTCAAATTTGGATCTTTCTTGTTACTATTTTAAGATCTTCTCCTTCACATTTATGGATTTCTCTAGGTTTTTGTGGCTAGAATATGTGATGCACGAGCATTCAGCTCAGAAATATCATTGTATTTTAATAGACATAGGGGGTCTTGTGTTTCAAGGAAGTTGGTTCCCCATGCATCAAATTAATGTAATTGTAATGTTTTTGAGTGATTTTATGAGAGTAGGATCTAATTAAGTACTGAGAGGCATATTGTAAATGTTCTCGAATGAAGAGGAACATGAGAGAATCACAATAGTTTAGAGTTCATAGGGATTGATAGATTTGGAAATTAATTGTAGATCTTAAATTAGGAATTAGTTCATGATTTATGGGATTAAGAGGATTCTTAGGGTTTAGTTGAACTTATTAAGGATCTGAACCAAAATGGGTTACAGAAACTTTTGTATAAATGTAAGCCTGAAAGGCATAGAGAGAGTTAGTTAGTTAGATAGTTAGAGAGTCAGAGATTAGATAGAGTTTGATTGTAAGCCTACGAGGAGATAAGGAAACAAAGGCCACTGATATTAGAAATCAGGCCTGAGAGAAGAAATTATGTAAATACTTGTTTACGAATATAGAAATTTGATTTCAAACCTGTGTAGAGTACATATGTGATTAAATTGTAATTATTTATAAATGAAGTGTTTTTTCATAAGATAAGTGTGTGCAAAAAAAATCCATAAGGATAGAGTGTCGAGAAAGTGTACATAGAACTTTGAAGGTTAAACAGTTCCAATGATGGACTGTAATTAAGCTCACTAACGAGTCAAATGGAAGATCAATGACGTAGAAAGTATCAAGCAGTGAAGCATAGAAACAATTGGATCGGTGAGATCGATGGATAACAATGACGAAAGAGGAATGGTGGAGAGTAAACTACGTGTTAGAATTAAGGTTTAAGACTAAGATTAAGCGCTAAACCTTTGGTTAAGTGTCTCCCTTAAAGGTTTTGATTTGAGCATGTGGGTAGTTTCCGAAAGGCGAAAGTGTTATCTCACACGGCCTAAAGGTTGTAAGTGTTATTTCAAAATTCTACACGATAAAACGTGGAGGCGCCACGTAGCACATCAAAACAAATTTTCGTGTGCTTCCGAAATTTTATTAGTCATGCTAGTTGGAGCGCGAGATTGCGGGATATCTGTTGGATCAAGTAGGATTCATCTACGGTGGAGATTTGGCCACACAGAGGTTGAGTGGGTGACGTGACAACCATTGGATCAGATGGAGTAAATCAACGGTAGTGATCGTCCGGGTTAGTTGATGAGCGGACAATGCGATAGCCATTGGATCTGAAGGAAGAAATAAATGGTGTAGATTTGAAGTGCAGGTTGAGCATTGGTAAATATGTAGAGTCATGTGAATTGGCGGAATGGTAAAGTAATGAAGGGTTAAATGGTTTATGTGCAATTTCTATTATACAAGAGCTATAATGGAAATAAAGCATAATAAATATATTATGGGTTAAGTTAAATTTAACCAAATTTTAAAGACTATGGTGTGGTTGATAAGCACATCTATTAAGAGTTAACTAAAGATATTGAAGGGTTGTATAGTTTCCGGTCAGAATTTTATTAGAGTTTAGACTTTGGATAATTAAATCAAACATTTTCGCATAGAGTTAGTGAAGGAACATTAAACCTTGATTTAAGAGAGTTTTTCCTAGGTATAAGATGGAAATTCGTGGGACATCAATATGACATGCGATTGTATGCACAATGTGGATATATATGGCTAAGGTTCCATCATTTGGTATCAAAGCTGGTCAAAGCTATTTTAATTAAAGAAGACTTGTGGAGAATGCAAGTGTGATTACGAAAGAAAGAGAAGATTAGGTTATTTGAATCTGATAAGTAGAAGACACGACATAATATGAGAGGAAGTGATACTCTTAAGAATATATTGCAGAAGCATAAAGAAAGCACATCGATGTTTGTTTTCTTGAGGAAAATGGAGATTCACTCAAATGTGAAGAGTGGATAGAGACTTCTTGTGAAATCATACAGGTATTGTTTTATTTAACTCTGGTTTGAGTTTTGTAGGTTTAAGATAGAGTAAAGATTGATAGAAGCAGTGAGACAAGGAAATTTGTATGTGTTCTAAAGAGTAAAGTGAATGAAAGACTAGAAAAAAAGTGGCAATGAACCTGGAGAATCCGACCGAAGGTTGGACAGAGAGGACAAGAGTGTTCTCAGAAGGAAGCTAAGCAGAAGCATTTTAAAATAACCATATAAATTTGGTAGCAGCAAGCTTTTGAAAGCTTGGAATGATCTTTGTTTTAAATATCAATGATATGTAGGTAACACTAATTAGTGAAGCATCTCAACAGGAAGATCACAACCTGAAGAGCAGTGATGGAGGAAGTCAATAAGGGTTTCTGTGAGAGAGTGACCAGAACCTAGTATTTCATTTGTGTTTGAGATACAAGAGGACATTTGTGTTCTCAAAAGTGTAGATGAGTTAAAGTCTAGAGCATGGAGTGCTCATATGGTTCCAGAGGAGAGAACCATAGAGATGCCAAAAGACTAAGCTTAGAGGAGAGAAGATTAGTGAGGTATCATGCAGCAGGGAGGACTTGTTCTTGCAAAGACTTGTGCAGCTCATAGTGAGTGGGTGAAGAACTCATGGAGATGGAGAAGAAGATGACTACTGATAGTCATTGCAGAGGTTCAGAGAAAAGCTACAAAGTGAAGAAAGAAGATGCAAAAGAAAATGGCATATGGAGATAGATGAATGATGAAGAATATGAGAGAAAGAAGGTTGAGATAATAGTCCATCTTGAAGTACTAATGGAACTATTACAAAGGAATGAGAAACACCAGAGGTGTGGCTTTCTTATGAGAAGAAAGATAAGGTGGCATAAACTATTGGAGAGGAAAGAGAAAATGATGAATGCTCGACTGAAGGAAGAATCACTGAGAATAAATGAGTATTTGGAGGAAGACTTGAAGACTTGAAGCTTAAAGTGAGGCCAAAATGTTACATGATTTTAAATATGATAATTTGTGTATGTTTGCAGGTGAAACATGTGAAAAAGGAAAATTTGCTGACATTGTCGTAGAGGAGGAAGAAGACTAGTAGAATCTATATTTATGTTCTAAAAGAAGATGAGATAGATAGGTCTCATGTAAATTCCCATACATAGTTGGGAAAAAGTTTTAATTCACAGCATATTGCAAGGACTGAAAGCAAAGGAAGTTTGACTGATGATGATGGCCAAAATCAAGAAGAAGTGGAGAAGGATATCAAGGAACCAGGTGAAGGACTTGGGGAGATTGAAGAGAAGACCATCGAAATATTTTTGAGTCATGTAAAGGGATTGGAACAAGAGGAGGACTTGGCGATTGAATTATCAAGTGAGATCATGAGGTCTTGTGGTTGTAAAACTGACAAGTTGTGTGTGAATATAGGTATTGCAGAAGACAAACCATCCTATGGAACTATCTTGAGTGAAGCTAAAAGTTGCCATGCAAAGTATGATGATGATTGTCCTTCAAACGAAGATCAAGTTGAGTTATTACAATAGAAAGAGTTCAAAAATTCCATGCTTAGTGAAGGAAATATCTTCAGTAGAGATGAGACAATTATGTATTATGATAAGGATTTTGTTATTGGTAAGGAACAAGAGAAATTGATTTTCTTAAATTACCAAAGGAAGAGTGATGGACAGATAGCTAAAACTATCACAAATATGGAGGATCAAAATTTTATTCTAATCGAGAATGAAGAAGTAGTGTCACCAAGAAATTATGCTTGCGACAAAGAAGAAGATAGTGAGGATTGTAGGGAGCTTTTAGGAGAAATCCCAAGTGAGATGAAAAATTTATGGCATGAGTTAAGTCTTTTGGAGAAAAGGCTAGAAAACCAAAAAGTGTTCATATTGTAAAATCAGAGTTGAATGAGAATGAAGAAGTTCACTACAATGAACAACAATATGAAGACATCATTGAAGTAGATGGTGTGGAAGAGAGACTAGCTAACAGTCTCATGAATTGTTTTGAGGATTTAAATTAGCATACTGATGTGGTGACAAAGGAGTTAGAGGAAAACTCATAACATCAAATTGAGATGTTTCCAAAGAAAGAAGAGGCAGTGAGGCCTTATATTTTTAATTCTGATAATTTGTGTACTATTACAGGTTGTGATGAAGATATTGTTACAAAGACAAAAAAATATTTGGGACACAAGAACAGTCAAATGAAGGAGGAAAAGGAAGATTCCATGATAGTGCTTAGCCCATGGAATGAAAACATTAAATCATTGGAAAGCAAATTCACACACAAGGAGCAGAAATTAGATGTTGCAGAGGGAGATATTTTCAAGGATATTTAGGAAGTTTGGGTAGAAGCAATTTCTACAGTAGTATCTCAAGAAATCTCAAGAGTAATAGTAGAAGATGAAGTAGAAAAAGCTGAAGAAAGTAATCAATGGTTTAAATATGAATGGACAACATGTAGTGAGGTTTAATGGAAAAGTATGTACTAGCCCAAGAATGTGATGGAGATGGAGATTGAAGAATTATGGCAGTTGATGATGAAACAATCTAGATTGAGAAAAATGACAGCAGGAGGGGTGATAAATTAGAATTTGATATTGATTGAAGAGAGGAAGATGAACCAGAAGACAACATATATATAGCAACAACAAAGGAATAGAGCATTCACACAATTACAAACTAAATCTTGGGACCTTGGAGGTTTTTCTATGAACATATGAGAACACATGATCTACAGATCATGAATGTTTTCAACCTTGGGAGTCTGATGCAGGAGAATTCAACTCAGAAATATTATTTTATTTTAGTAGGCATAGGGGGGTATTTTGTTTCAAGGAAGTTATATTCCTACACATCAAATTAATGTAATTATAATTTTTTTGAGTGATTTTATGAGAGTAGGATCTAATTACATATTGAGAGGGATATTGTAAATTTTCTTTAATCAAGGGGAACATGAGAGAATCATGATAGTTGATAGTTCATAGGGATTAATAGATTTGGAAATTAATTATAGATCTTAAATTAGGAATATTTCATGATTTATGGGATTGAGAGGATTCCTAGGGTTTAGTTGAAATTATTAAGGATCTGAGTCGAAATGTGTTACGATACCTTTTGTATAAATGTAAGCCTAAAAGGCATAGAGAGAGTTATTTAGTTAGTTAGTTAGAGAGTCAAAGATTAGATATAGTTTGATTGTAAGCCTACGAGCATATAGAGAAACAAAGGTCACTGGTATTGGAAATCAAGCCTCAGAGAAGAAACTGTGTAAATACTTGTTTACGAATATAGAAATTCGATTTCAAACCTGTGTAGAGTACATATGTGATTAGATTATAATTAATTATGAATGAAGTTTTTTGCATAAGATATGTGTGTGGAAACAAAATTGAGAAGGACAGAGCATTAAGACAACGTACAGAGAAAATTGGAGGTTAAAAACTTCCAATGATAGACTGTAATTAAGCTCGGGAAGGAGTCAAACGGAAGATGAAAGACATAGAAAGTATCGAACAACAAAGCACAGAAACCGTCGGATCGGCCAGATCGATTGTTAACAATGATGGAAGAGGAATGGCAGAGAGTAAACTACTTGTTAGCATTAAGGGTTAATACTAGGATTAAGCACTAAACCTTTGGTTAAGCATCTTTCTTAAAGGTTTTTGTTTGAGCACGTGGGCATTTTTCCAAAGGTGAAAGTGGTATCTTGTGCAACCTAAAGGCTATAAGTGGTATTTCAAAATTCTACATGATAAAACATGGAGGTGCCACGTAGCAAAAAAAGTAACTTTTCTCGTGTGCTTCCGAAATTTTTATCGGTCATGCTAGTTGGAGAATGAGATTGTACGATATCCATTGGATCAAGCATGATTGATCTATGGTGGAGATTTTGCCGCACAAAATTTGAGCGGGTGATGTGACAGCCATTGAATAGGATGGAGAAGATCAATGGTAGAGATAGTTCGAGTTAGTTGATGAGCAAACGACGCGATAGCCATTGGATCTGAAGGAAGAAATCAATGGTGTAGATTTGAAGCACAGATTGATCATTGGTAAATGTGCAAAGTCGTGTGAATCGACAGAATGGTAAAGTAATGAAGGGTTAAATGCTTTGTGTATAATTTCTATTATACAAGAGATATAATAGAAATAAAGAGGAATAAATATATTATAGGTTAAGTGAAGTTTAATCAAAGTCTAAATACCATGGTGTGGTTAATAAGCGCGGGTAATAAGAGTTAGCCAAAGATATTGAAGGGTTGTATCATTTCTGCTCAAAGGTTGATTAGTGTTTAGACTTTAGATAATTAAATCAAACGTTTTCGCATAGAGTTAGTGAAGGAACATTAAACCTTGATTTAGATAGTTTTTCCTAAGTATAAGATGGAAATTCCTAGGACATGAATATCACATGCATTTGTATGCATACTGTGGATATTTGCGGCTAAGGCTACATCAATATGTTGCGGATAATGGATTGACGGATATTCAAATTCAAGCTAGCATATAATTTGGCTTTAGTAGTGCATATATCCTAGTACATTCCCTACTTGTCTAGACTATCTCTATGTACCTTCCACCAACTATCCTACTTGGAGGAAACTCTAGTTCTTTCAATACATGATTCCATAGGCTTATAACAATTTTCGCCCCTCGTGGCATCTATATTTCGTAGTGAAAGCCCTAATATTTGAGTGTGTCAAAATTGTTAGTTGCAGATTGCTTACTCTACCTTTTCACCCATACTATCTTGTAGCTTTTGCACTCCCTTTTAGACATTTTGGGATTCATCATATTCTATCTAGAGGTCAACTTTTTAATTTATTTGGGGGACCCCATTATTTATTTGAAAGTGTTAATATTGTTGTCATCGATGTCAAAGCGGGAGGAGGTGCAACAAATGAAGGATGTCGAGCAGGTGCGGGATGTAGAACATATGTAGGATATCAAGTAGGAGCAGGATGTCAAGAAGGTATAGGATGTTGTCATTTATTTCCTCAGTATGTTATTTTTCATGGATGAGATGATGCAGTGATGAAACCCTAGCTCTAGGGTTTGATTTTCTTGGATGATTAACACACCATTTTTTTGTTGATTTTTTTCAAGCTACAAATTAGTGATGTTGTCTTCGTGATCCTTTCCATTAGATCCCCTTCGTCAGGGCCTCCACAGTTTGAAAGAAATGCTTAGTCAAAGATGATGCACCCCTTTTTATTGGCAAGTTCCAAAAAATCAAAACTGATTGGTTAAAGATGATGATGTTGCATGTGATTAAATTAGGAATTTTATAAGGATTTCAGAAAAAAATGGAGGTGAAGCTTCTTTGAAGTGAGCTCAAATTTAAGAAAATGGATCAAGTCAAAATTTTAAATTTTATATGAATCACGCTCACTCCAAAACGCCAAATCAGCCTACTCCAAATAGGCCTCCATAAAACTATATAAGCCTAGGCTTATGACTTTTAGGGTATATAACAATTTGAATTTATTTTCTCTTTGTGGTTTTCCTCCAAATCTATCAGGAGATCAAAGAAGTTCAAGTGGTTCCTGGTTCAATACTTCGCTATGTCTTACCTAAAGTTTTAGCTATGTCTATCATTTCTATACTAATAGTATTACAATCATGTTGATTGAAGTATCATATTTATAATAAGAATACCATCATGTGCATGGTTGCAAGAAGTGCTATCCTATAAAAAGGAATTCCTATCCTGTAAAAGACAAAGGCGTTTTACTTCTATTTTGTAAATGAGTAATGATATTTTTGATATCTTAAGGGGCATATGCATCAATTTGGATATCGTTACGTGATCTTAAATGATTTAATAAATAATTACAAATGTTTTTATAAATGTGTTTATAAATGTTAAAATAAGGGAAATTATTATATTGATTATTTGTTGTTTTTTCATAATTAATTATTTATTTTTATTTTGCTTCATACCTGTCATTTCAAATCAAAATAATATATAATCATATTTTTAATGATAACAATATTATTATATTCAATATCGTAAAAAAATATCAATTTGTAAATAGCATACTTTTGCATGGTAATTAAATATCTATTAGAAAAAATAAAAGTTTAATTAGTAGTTTTTCATGGTAATAGAAGAATGAATGGTATTTATCCAAAGATTTACTCATTTTGATATTAACTTGGAGTATTGTGTATGTAGGTTGATGAGATCACATGTATTTATGGAAATATCAACGATGTAACATTTTAAACTTATATTATTTTTAGAAATCATGATGCTACGTTTGTGGAACAATATAAAAAATGTGACAATGTTGTCCCTAGCTCAAATTTGGATCTTGCTTGTTACTGTTTTAAGATCTTATCCTGGACATTTATGGATTTCTCTGGGTTTCTGTGGCTAGAATATGTGGTTGGACGTTGCAATGGGGGCAAGAACATTAACAGTTTTGATTTATGTTACAACAATACTAGCATTAATATTTAACGTTTGTCTTCAAGGTAAGGTTACAGTAATCCATTTACTCCATTGTATTTTATGTATGTAAATGAGTTTAGATATAAAGAAATATTTGATATCATAAAAAAATATTTTTTTTCTTTGGTAAGTGCAGGAGCTACAGGTGTGACATTTGTGATCCAGAACCAGTGTTCATACATTGTATGGGCCGCACGTATTCCCATAGGTGGTGGCCAAGTGTTGGGGCAAGGGCAATCATGGAGTGTTGACGTGCCCACGGGAACAATCTCAGGCATATTTTGGGGACGTACAGGATGCTTCTTTGATGCCTCTGGTAAACGAAGCTGCAGCACAGGTGACTGTGGTGGCGTGCTCAGCTGTACACTCTCAGGACAGTCTCCTACAATGCTAGTTGAATATACTCTAGATGGGGAAATAATCAAGATTTCTCTGACCTATCTATAATTCATGGTTTCAATGTCCCTCTCTCCATAACTCCCTCTGACGGTAGTTACAAAGGGCTGAATTGCAAAATTGACTAGTGCCCAAATACCTACCTATATCCCACTGATGACACTAAAACCCACGCTTGCTCTTTTGGTGGTAATTACAACATTATATTCTTCCCTTGATGAGAACATAAAATCCGAATCCATCCTTGCTTATCATAATGAATTCGCTAGTAAACCAAATAACTCTATGTAGTATCATATCTATAATAAGAGTATTATAATCATGTTGATTGTAGTATCATATTTATAATAATAATACCATGGCGTGCATGGTTGCAAGAAGTGTTGTCCTATAAAAAGGAATTCCTATCCTGTAAAATCCAAAGGTGTTTTACTTCTATTTTGTAAATGAGTAATGATAATTTGGATATCTTAAGGGGTATATGCATCAACTTGGTTATCTTTATGTTATCTGAAATGATTTAATAAATAATTATAGATGTTTTTATAAATGTTAAAGTAAGGGAAATGATTATAAGTTGTTTTTTCATAATTAATTATTTTATTTTATTTTAGATAATAATAACAATTAAGTTTATTTTCAATTGATATAATTATATTTTTTTAATTAATATCATGTTATATTTTTACAATTCTTATTCTTATTTTTTAAAATGAGTTTAATTGTATGAATCCTTATTATTATTATTATTATATTTTAAATTGAATTTAAAATAGTAATAATTTATTGTAAATTTTATTTTCAATTAATTATCATTAACATATTTGGTAGTGAAAGCTCTAAATTTTCAATATATCAAAATTGTTAGTTGCAGATTTCTTACTCTACTTTTTTCACCAAACTATCTTCTAGCTTTTGCAATCCTTTTTGGACATTTTGGATCTCACCATACTCTATCTAGAGGTCCACTTTTTAATTCATTTGGAGGACCTCATTTGTTAGTTGAAAGTGTTAAGAATGTTTTCATTGATGTCAAAGCAGGAGCAGGTGCAACAAATGAAGGATTTCAAGTAGGTGCGGGACATAGAAGAGATGTAGGATATCAAGTAGGTGTAGGATGTAGAATAGATGTAGTATATGAAGTAGGAGCAGGATGTCAAGCAGGTATAGGATGTTGTCATTGATGTCCTCAGTATCCTATTTGTCATGGATGAGATGATGCAGTGATGAAACCCTATCTCTAGGGTTTGGTTTCCTTGGATGATTAGGAAACCTCGTTTTGTATGAAGTTTTCGAAGAAAAAAATTAGTGAGCTTGTCTAAGTGACCCTTTCCATTAGATTCTCTTCATCATGGGCCCTCACACTTTGAAAGAAATGTTTAGTCAAAGATGGCACACCCTTTTTTTAGGAAGTTCCACAAAATCAAAACATATTGGTTAAAGATGATGATGTTGTGGTCATTAAATTATGCATTTTATAAGGATTAAAAAAAAATGGAGACAAAGTTTCTTCCAAGTGAGCTCAATTTTAAGAAAAGGGATCAAGTCAAAATTTTAAATTTTACATGAATGAGGCTCCCTCCAATACACAAAATCAACCTACTCCAAAGAGGCCTCCATAAAACTATATAAGCCTAGGCTTATTATCCTTAGGGTATAGAACAATTTGAATTTCTTTCTTTTCTCTTTGTGGTTTTCCTCTAGATCTATCAGTAGATCAAAGAACTTCAAGTGGTTCCTGGTCCACTAATTCATTATGCCTTACCTATGGTTTTAGGAGTGACGAGAGGGATTTCAGCCTATGTCTTTTGGTTCATATTTTTTTATTGCTTCTATTGGATTAAATGAGGGTTAAATTTTGAGAGAAGTTGCAGATCCATGATTAAGCTTGTTGTCACATTCCAACCTGTAACACCATTTCATCATGCTATATTATTTTTTACTTTTTTTTTAGAATTAAATATGTTGAATGGAATTTTCTATTTATTCCTTTGATTAACCTCTTACTAACTTTGCCTATTCCTTGGAATAACATCTTGTAACAACTTTATTGGTATGACATGTCTAGTACCACTTTATATTTATTAAGGTTGACTATGCTTCAGTAATTTCGATTTATTACTTAATATGGTTACTCATATGGTTCATCACCCTTTATACCTTCTAACTATACTCTAAGTTCCTATGTTTCTATCTCTCAAGAGGTGTGTTGCCTTAGCCCAATTCCTATGATACCATTTCCTAAGGTTAAGACTAATGTTTTAATTGCGCTCTGTTGGTGGTAGGTCTAGGATACATACCCCGTAGCACTGTGATTACAACTAGAAACCAACCCTCTCCACCAGCCTCTCACGCCACCCCACATGTCCCAAAGCACGTGAGTCCTTATGTTACTCATCCTAGTTCACATGGGCTAGTACCACTGACCTACCTCCTCACTTCTGCTGAGGGGATTCGACATTTACGGTCACAATATTCTGTCAGGCATCTACGTTGGAGGTCTACCTAGCCGACGCTAACCTCTCAACCCAACATTCAGCCACTCATTGTTGACATTGTATGACTGCAAAGAGTGGGGGTTCTGGTCATTTTTCATGATGTTTGATAGAATTGCTCCACATCTACTACGAATCATTGCCTAGATGTGTTGTGGTCTCACCTGAGTAGTGCTAGAGTCGCTCGCTTACACCCCCATCTCTAAATATGCAAAGTAACCACACTTATGGCACAACAACTGCATCAGGTAAGCTTGTATTGATTTTCTGAATTAATAATTTGTCTTCCCTGCATTCAAATAAACACTCTAATCGGTTGTTCGTTATTGGGAATTTTGTGTGCAAGTTTGGCTTCAATTCGGCCAAGGTGACCCCCAAATCTAGAACACCATCAAGGAGGCACCCTTTACCACCTCGCAAATTTAGTAAGCACATTTTTCCCTGGGTGTAGGGCTTAGCTAGTGCTTTCCACAATTTCCTCCTAAGATTTCTAATATTCTATTGGGTTATACGAACTTGCACACAGTTTTGTCAGGCATCCAGTACATAGGTAATACTATTCAACTCTCGTTTCTTTCTCATTTTCCTATATATCTTATTCACTATGAGGAGGTTGAAATCTCTAATGTATTCATTTTGTTGGGGTTTTGGCACAGGTAATGCCATTATTTCCCACATTTTTGGTTCTTGTGCATCATGGACATAAACGAGGGCACTCTAACAAAACAAATGTCTCCTTCCACGTTGGCTACTTTTCTCTCACGTCTTTTGTGACCAACTTGTTGCATCCTGGGAAGAACCCTTAAGTTTATTGGAGGACCGTGTACTTGTTTAATCCATAATCCTTATTGAAAGTGTCAAGTATGGCCAAATTTGATTTAGTATTATGTAATGACCACCACATACGACTCACGTGTTGGCCATATTTCCACATCCATGGTTTCAAATCCCTCTTAGTTATATTTTTTTTTTGTGATGGCAATGTTTGTAAGAACGCCTCTGAGCAGGGAAATATTTTAATTTTTCCTTCTCAAAGATAAACAATGTACATGAATTTGGGGTAGAAATATCCCTCATGTCACGTGAAACTGAATAATTGTTTTCCAGTTCATCATCTCACTTTTTTTCACACATATGCTTTGATACAACTTTTATCTCTTTTCTACATCTGCTAGTACGGTTATCCTCTACTATATTTGGCCTCTATCCTACATTCTCCTCATCCTAAGATTTTTAGTTAGGAAGCTATGGTTTGTTGTGATCCTATGTAAAACATTTTACTTAATGCATCCATAAAGTTCGTGTATTGACGCGCTAGAGAGTTAACTGGTATTCTATTGAAGTATGGTGATTTAACTGGTATTCTGTTAATGTATCGTGATGATTGGAATTATATGCCAACAATTTGCTTTATAATTCTTATCATACAAAATTTCCAACATACTTTTACACATAGTGTGTTTCTCCAGCAATAGTTCTATCTTGAGGTAGGTGTAGAAATGATTTGGGTATGTTTATATAGAATGTATACTAGTTTCTTACTTAAGGAATGTTTCCTAGTAACAGCCTTACTGTAATGAAGGCATATTATGAGTTTGGTTATGGTTATATAACATGTGTAAATCTAATATACTTAATTCATACTTGTCAATAATGTTATATTGATCAAAACATAAGCCATTGGGTTGCTAGATATAGGAGTCTTGTAATGGTAATGTTGTGAAAAGAACAACTAAATTATTAACTGGCCAAAAGCTTGATTTTCTCTGAGAAATGAATTTGTTATTACTAATAAGAATTTAGTTATTTACTTCTAATATTACAGACGTACTTTATAAACCGATTCATTCATTCTCTAGAAATCCTATAAATCTAGTTAGAGCATCATGATTTCATAACCATTCTCCTCTTGCTGCAACATTTTCCGACATCTGTCCTACTTAAATTATTACAGTAGGCATGTTATTTTTCAACTCTCCCCTATTAACTATTCACCTTCAACAATCATACTTTACCTCTCCCCTTATTCAATTATTTTCAATAACCAAATTCAGTATTAGTATTTTTTGTGTTGTATGTATGGGTTTCATCCCAATAGTACTACCCTTGAGGGCTATAGGTCTCACCTGAGCTAAAAACTACACTGGAAAGGTGTACTAGTTACTAGATATAAAGGTAAAGAGCACTCCACCATACCAATAAATTGTTGTCAATTTTTGGTGGTAAAGAATGTTTTCCTTATCCTCTAATCCACCCAACTCCACTCCATACTCACACTCTCCTCCTTTATGCCTACTAGACATAGGTATCATAAATTTATGCCATTATTCCATGGAAATTAATCAGATGTCATCTACCCCTATTCCGATTTGAATTATAATCACTCTTCATGAACTACACAATTTTGCTGAAACATGAGTCATACATCAAGCAAATCCCTCTCATTGTGTATCATAGACATGCATTAAAAGATGTTACAATTATTTTGAACAATTAGTATCTATGCCTCTACAATTTATGTACATGATATGATATTTAATAATACAACAAATAATGTTGTAATTTGTTTTAAACGATATTCATTCATCAAGTAGGTTTTGCACATGTTCTAGGATTTACCAAAATTTTTAGACACTGTAACGAGTTTAGATGTATATCTGCCAGTTATAAAACATAGCAGGAACACTAACAAAATCCAAGACATTCTAGATATTTGTAACACCCCTCCCTTGTGTACTACATTATTGTAAACCAAAGCTAAGTTAAATCTAGGTACGATATCCTACCTTGTGTGTTAAAGGTTGTAGACCTAAGCTGAGGAAAACTAGGTTTGATACCCTCCTTTGTGGGTTAAACTATTCTACACCTACGCTAAGGAAAGCTAGGTGATATGTAATATGAAAAGAAATTGTATTATTAAATAAATCAATAAAATAAATCACTTGGAGGGTGGAGCACCAAGAGAGAGGAGATGCTTTCCAAATCCCATGAGGAATGGGATAGAGACAAATCTTTCATGATAAGCTTCTAGATCTAATTCTAGATAAGCTTGGATGGATTGGATATCCCTCGAATGGATGGGAGGTAAAGATCCATCAAACATAAAAGCTTTGTGGGTGATAAAGGAAAGCTTTTATGTGGAAAATCGTTGTGGGAGATAAAGACGAGATTTTCCAGATAAGATCTAGTCAAATGGAAAAATCCATAAAGCAAGATGCCGCTAATGGTAACTAAATCATGAAAGAGGGTATTAAATACCCAGTGCATCGATAAAGAGGGTACTAAAATGAATAAGGCTAAACGAAAATGGTTTTATTTCATTAGACTCTAGGGTTTTCACATTATCTTAAAATGAAATTTTACTGCCTTTTGTAGATAAAATTTCTGAAGTCTTCGTTTTCGCAGGTTCTGGAAACGTTGAAAGTTATTTTCAGAAATTTCATAAGGGTTATGCCAAGGCATGAATGTATCATCGAGGATGGGCTTGTAACTACCCAATCTATTATTACTACTTTACATTAAATGAGTTTGGAAGAGAAGAGGATTGAAGAAGATATTTTGGTGACTTCAAAGTATCATGGGGTTTTCAGTGTCCACATTTTTTTCAATCATTAATAATTAGGTTATAAAAAAATTAGGAAAAAGTGTAAAAATATAATCCAAGTGCGCATAAAATGCGTATTGGATATGGGGAGTCTCCATCAATGGAGAACCAGTGTTTTGTAAAGCCAGATAAGGCCGTAGGCAGACCTTGGAGAGATCGACCACGTAGATATCAATTAGAGTACAAATAGGGGAGAGATGTAAATTGAGAAGGGGGTGAGGCACTAGGACTCTTAGTTTACAATCCGGTCTATTAAACTACTACTGGGAAAATCCGCATGGTTCTTCATACCGAGCTCATCCCTTGTGAACTGCCACCTGTGGCATTGATAATTGTCCTGAGTGGGCATGAGAAAAGCAATGAGAGCCAAGAAAGCAATGATTATTTCAATTCGAAATTTTCACAAATGGAATGATTGCCAATGGGTAATGCAACATCACCATCCAAAGATTAGGAAGGAGAGAAATCTTGAATACTATTGTTAAAAAAAAAAATTTAAATGCCTTTTTATGTTATTGTAGATATGAAGGCATGCGAAAATTGTTGTATATTTTCAGAGAAAAACCATGCTTGTAAGTTCAAGGAATATATCCAAGAAACAACACCTTTAAAAGCCAACTTTCTGTCTTACAGATCTAGAAATCTTATCTATGAGTTGTTAATAAAAGCTATTAGGTAATACCGTGTTATTCTAAATAAAAATATGTATACACTATAAGAAGAAAGGACATTGGTGAGGGGCGAAAAATGTCACTATGAGCTCATTGGTGACGGTCAAAAGAGCCTTCATCACCAAAAACTAAATGTCACCAAAGGTGGCATCACCAAAAGTATAGGTGTTGTAGTGACATTCAAATTTCATCACCAATAATTATTTATAATGACAGATAGTGAGTGCCACCATTTCATATTAGCAATGGTGACAGACAATAGCCTTAGTAACAAAAACTGAATGTCACCAAAACTATAGGTGTGGTAGTGACATTCAAATTCCATCACCAATAATGATTTATAATGACGAATAATGAATGCCATCATTTCATATGAGCAATGGTGACGAACTATAGCCTCGGTCACCAAAACATGAACGTCACCAAAGGTGGCGTCACCAAAATTATAGATCTTATGGTAACGTTCAAGGCCTGTCACAAATATTGATTATAATGATGGATAGTGACCATCACCATCTCATATGAACAACAAAAATTTATTGTGATGGATCTTTCATGGTCGTCATTATTGGTGCATATATATGGTGATGTTCATTGACCATCACCAAAAGCCGCATTGCCAGAACTATAGGTGTTGTGGTGACATTCAAGGTCCGTCATGAATAATGACTATAATGACAAACATCGACCGTCACCATTTCATATCAACAACAATGATTTATGGTTATAGACATTTGAGGGTTGTCACTATTGATTCGTATATATGGTCGCATTTGTTGACCGTCACCATGTCATATTTTGGTGAAGATCGAAAAATGTCACCAAAGGTCATTGGTGATGGTCAAAAGAGTCTTTGTCACCAAAAACTGATCATCGCCATTCCATATGGATGTCAGGGCATGATATAATCAAACCACCAACCTCGTACTTATAAAGCAGGTGCTCTTCCATCAAGCTAGCACCCTTTAAAGAATTAGACTTTTAAAAATTAGACCTTGAAACTTCATAAATTGTAAATTCTACAACTCTCAATAAATTAAAGTCTCGAAAATATTTTACTAAACAAGCAAAGCAACATCGAAGTTGCAGGTCCCTACCTAATATTTATGAAATTTATGAAAATCGAGTGGAGGGAAAAATAGTTATGTATAAGAGAATCAATATGTTCAATTGAATACTCAACTAGAAGTGAAAATATGAAGACATTTGTAACCTATAAATGACTTATAAATAGGAAATGCACCAAATATTGTAAAAGAAATGTCATAAGTGGATAGCGTATGGAAGAATAGAATTGATGAAGTCAAATGCAACATGTTATAGGTTCAATGAAAGAAAAATCTCAATTTTGTTGATGTTTGGTGTTTAGATATCTAAACTTTTTTCACAAATGTAACACAGATCTCCAGACCATGAAATAATATATATAATATTAATATATATATATATAAATATATATTATATTATATATATATATATATATAATATATTATATTATGATATTATTCTTTATAAGATGATATATATATAATATATTATTAACTATATTGTTATGTTAATTATTTACTAATAATAGAATATTATAGTTATACTATATTATATTATATATCCCTTGACACATAAACAACATGCAATTTGGAATTTCACAAGTCCACACTCAAAACATGACAACTACCAACAAATAAAAATATATGACTTGGACAAAAAGCAATAGCTTCACCTTCATTCTTGAGTTGCTTCTGTTTATTTGAATTTGACTTGTGACATTCTTTATCTGACAAGGAATCAAAATCATCACTAGTATTAAATTGATCCAACAGAGAGTTTGGATATCCCATTGACATCTGCGTTTTTGTTTCCATGCTTGAAAACCATGGACTTTCTTGTTGATAGTAGAATAATATGTATGCCTGCTGCTCAAGAACACATTCCTTATTAACCGTTGTTACCTGACAAAAACCAAAGAGACAACACAATATCAGTGCATACAAAATCCCCTACTGAAATATAATCATAATGTAGCTAAGAAGTATAAAAGATGTTCTTAATTAATAACTTTGTATTTGGAAATTTTGTTTCTTTAGATTTAAAAAATACTACGTTGTACAATGCCTCTATCTATTTATCTAGACAATTATATCATAGCTCATGTCACACAGTAGCAATCTACAATACCTAAAGTAAAAAGACAAATTTGCTCAAAAAAATAGATTTAGAAAAGAGCTTGAAAACTATAAGTTTGTCACCAAATCTTTAATTAGTTTAACAAAAAAATAGTTGGAGTTGAAAATCAAAATCATTCATAGCAAACAACAGGACAATGGGCAAAGTCACTATTCATACAAATAAATCTAGTGTCACTATTGCCATT
>APFE030728631.1:0-11379 GCA_000404065.3 Pinus taeda
TAGTATAATATTGTTGCAAAATAGTGTTACAATATAATAAAACATAAAACAAACAAACAATATAGTAATAACATGAATTAAAATTATTAATATAGTCATAACATGAATAAAATAATTATAATGATTAGTATAATAGTGTTACAAAATAGTGTTACAATATAGTAAAACACAAAACATAAAACACAAACAATATAGTAATATGAATTAAAATTATTAAGATAGTAATAACATGAAATAGATAATGATGATGATTAGTATAACAATGTTACAAAATAGTAAAACATAAAACATAAAACAAACAAACAATATATTAATAACATGAATTAAATGATGATAATTATTAGTATAATAGTAAGATCGTGGAGGCGGCGTAGTGGTAACGTCGGCCTCATCATGACGGACCGGTCTTGTGTTCGATCCCGAGCAAGGTCGTAGCTCGTCGTGGGAGTAGTAACCGAACCGGGCCAAGCCCACTACCTTTTGATATTAATATCTTCTAAAAATCGACTGCGTGCTCTGGCGATCCCGCGCCCAGCTGCACCTCTGACCTCCCCTCTGCGTGCCTGTGCCTGGCACCGTAGCTGCTAGGCTGCTTTCCCCCTCTGTTGATCACCTAGGGCCTCCTGCCCTCTTCTTCCTCTAGGCCTTCTGCCCTCCCCTCCCTCTGGGCCTCCGCTGGAGCGCCTTCTGCACTGCTGCCCTAGCCCGCAATGGATCCTCCCTTTCAGGATCAGGATGATCTGGAGAAGTATTTTGCTTCGCTCATCCCAGACAACGCCTCGGAGAAAATCCATCCTACAGCCTCAAAATTTATCAAAAACCTTGATGAAATTCTGGAAGTCTCGCTCCCTCCAGCCCTACCGAGGAGAGCTGTTGTTGCATTAGCAGAACGAGGCCCGGTAGGCCAGTTCACGGGACTATGGCCTTCTCCCCGCACAGTCCAACACTGGGTAGAAAGGAACTGGAACTCGATGGTCCAAGGAAATATAGCAATAAGGTTCTGTGGAAGGGGGTTTTTCACCTTCCTCTTCGAATCACTGGAGGATCGTAATCTTATCTTCCGAAATGACCCTTACTTTATGGATACCAGAGGCCTTTACCTCAATAGATGGACCCCCGACTTAGATCATGAGATGGATGTTCCCAACGCTGTCCTCGTTTGCGTTCGCCTTCCCCATCTGCCTCTACACTGCTGGGGAGATGAATCTGTAAAAGCCATCGAGAATGCTGTTGGGAAATACATTGACAGATCAAAACCAAAGGAGAACATGCACGCATGTGGTCGGATATGTGTAGAAGTTGATCTGGGAAAAGGGCTACCAGAAGCAATCAAACTTAAAGTCGACCAGTGGACGCACATACAGCAAGTGGACTACGAGCAGCTGCCCTTTAAGTGCAAGGTATGTCATGAATATGGGCATTTTGCTAATAGATGCAGTAAATCTAAATCAATAGATTTTGTTAACAATGTTGAAGCTCCAGAAGAAGCATGGGAAATAGTTAAGAAGAAAAAACCAAACCCCCCTCCAGGAGCATCCTCAAAGCCCCCCTCTGAACCCCCATCCCCCTCCCAACCCTCTGGAGCTGGCCTTCCTTCCTTCTTCCTCCATCCTTTCGAATCTCTTCTGCAGTTGAACCCCTTTCCCCTCCCCCCTTTCCTGAGAGGGCCCCAAGGGAAACCCCCTTCCTTCCCCCTGCAGAGCTCCCCCCCCCAATAGTTGGAAGAATCCTAACTAGGAACAAGTCGAAAGAAAACATCACCTCCACTGACCCTCCCAGAAAAGTGGGAAGGAAATCAAACAAAGAGATAAGGGATGAGACATCTGCAAAAGAAATGGCCACAGGGACCCAACAACCAATGGATACATATCTAGATAAGACCAATGGAAGTGGAGAGAAGATGAAAGAGAAATCCGGGGCATACAACAAACAAAGTAAATGATGATTTTGGTCTCTTGGAATTGTAGGGGGATGGGCTCCTCCCTAAAAGCTAATGCAGTCCGAGACCTTTTAAAATCAGAACATCCAGACTTCCTCCTACTCCAGGAGACCAAAATCACTGAACAGGAATTCCAAAACAGCATGGAAAGAAGCAGAAATTATGAAGGAATAGCACTGAGCGCAGTGGGAGCCTGAGGAGGAATAGGGACAATTTGGGAAAAAAATAAATGGAAACTCAAAGACTGCAGGCAGAATAGATGGTGGATAAGATTAGATATGCAAAATATAACCATGACAGAAGAATACTCAATATATAATGTCTACGCTCCCCCCCACTTCAGAGAAAAAGCCTCTTGCTGGGAGTCAATCACCTCAGATCTAATGACAGCCCAAGGAAGGAATATCTTCCTGGGAGGAGATTTGAACTTAATAAGGAGTGCGGAAGACAAGATGGAAGGGAATTTCTTTGCAGACCCCTCAAGAGAAGCATTAGAGGAAATCATCCAAGCCCACAGTCAAGTTGACATCCCACCCCAAAACGGGCGTTTCACATGGTCAAATAAGAGAACATGCAAAAAACAACATAAAAGAGAGGTTGGATCGTATCTTGGATCAAGAGAGAATAGTGGCTAACTTCTCAAGGATACAAAGCACAATTATCCAAGGCTATATTTCAGACCATAAACCAGTGGCACTGCACTTGGACAAAGGGAAAAATATGGGACCGATTCCCTTTAAGTACAACAGAGCATGGGACAGCAGCGAAGACTTTAGAAACTTGATAAAGGATCACTGGGCAATAGACATTTCGGGCTCCCCCCATTTCATTTGGGAAACCAAGCTCAAGCTCCTTAGGACAGCCATCAAGCAATGGGCAAGGCAATACGCAATAGAGGAAGGGAAAAAAAAACCGATCTCCAAAAGAAACTAGCTCAGTGGAACCAAGAAAAAGAAAGCGCCCAAGATACAGAAGAAGATCAAAGGAAAGAAAATGAACTGTATAAGGAACTGTATAAACAGAATCGAATGGAAGAGGAAGAGAAAAGGCAGAAATCTCGATGCCTTTGGCTCAAATCAGGAGACAAAAATACCTTTTTTTTTCATAACAGCCTCAAACTAAGGTGAGCAGAGAATAACATTGAAAGGATAACGGTTGAGGGAAGAGTCCTAACAAAACAATAGGAAATTAAGGAAGCAGCGTCTCGACATTTTCAAACTCTTCTAACAGTTGATCCTCATTACCTGGAAAACCCAGATTTCCTCAATATAATTGAGAACAAGATCTCAGAAGCCCAAAATGCAGATTTGGACAAGGAGGTCACGACGGAGGAAATAGAATGGTCAATACATAGCATGCCCTTGGACAAGGCTCCAAGCCCTGATGGTTTCACAGTGGCCTTTTACAGAACCCATTGGGAAATTATCAAGAAGGATTACATAAGAATGGCAAAAAACTTATTCACAAAATGCAAAATGGGCAACAGCATTAAATCCTCCCATCTAGCTCTTATCCCTAAAGACCCCAACCCTCAATCTTTTGATAGATTCTGCCCTATATCCTTGTGCAATGTCTCCTACAAAATCATCACAAAGATCTTGGCAAACAGGCTTAAAAAAATTCTCCCTTCCCTCATCTTTGAGAACCAAGGAGGCTTCGTCCCTAGGAGACATATAACGGATGATGTCATTCTCATTCAGGAGGCAATCCACAACAGTATATCTAGAAAGGAAAGGGGCATGATCATCAAACTTGACATGGCGAACGCCTTTGACCGGGTTAACCACTCATTCCTGCAGGCCGTTCTGAAGAATTTTGGTATCTCTGAGTACTTCACCAGCAGGGTCATGGAATGCATTTCCTTCAACTAGACAGCTCCCCTCATTAACGGTAGGCCCTGCAATGCCTTCAAAAGTTCAAGAGGCTTGAGGCAAGGTTGCCCGCTTTCTCCCTTTCTCTATATTATCATGGCTGAAACTCTAAGCTTGCATCTAGAGAATAAGCGTAGGTTAAAGGAAATAACAGGGGTCGATATAGTCCGAGGAATCAAGGGGATTAACCAGTCCCTTTTTGCTGATGACACTCTTTTAATTGGAGGCGCCTCAAGCCTTATGGCCCGGAGGTTCAAGGAAACATTGGACCTCTTTCTCCAAGCTTCTGGAGGAAAACTAAGCAACAACAAGTGCATGATCTACACTTGGAATGTCCCAAGACACATAACCCAGAGAATCTCTTTAATCATGGAGATCCCTGCCCAAGGGAACTGGTCCCATTTTATGTACTTGGGGCTACCATTAGCCAAGGAATCAATCAAAACTGAGATTTGGGTTAAGCTAATTGAGAAATTGAGAGGGAATCTCCAGAGCTGGGGAGTGTATTGGCTTAATTTAGTGGGTAGAAAAATTCTCATCAAGGCCATCCTTTCAGCCCTCCCAATCTATCAATTCGCCACTACCCTCACTCCGGCAAGCATCCATAAGCACATGGAGCTGATAATTCGAAGCTTTTTGTGGCAAGGAGGAAAGCAAGACACAAAAAAGTTCAGCTTGGTAAGATGGAGCAAGGTCATTCTCCCCTTAGAAAAAGGAGGGCTCGGAATTAGAGTCCCAAGGCTTGCAAACATGGCTATGGGTTTCAAATTGATCTGGAGGATTCTCAGTGAGAGAGGAGCCTGGTGGACAGAGGTAATCAAGAGGAAATATCTGAATGGGGTCAACAGCATTATCCTCTCAGAAACCATCATCGACAGACAATGTACACCTGTGTGGAAGCTGATAAAAAAATATCTCGCCCAAATCAAATCCCATATCTCAAGAGCTCTCGGCAATGGTAGAGGTATCAACATTTGGGAGGATAGAATAATGGGCTCGGAGGCTAGGGGATCTCTCCCTAATTTCAGGCCCCTGCAACGGTGGATGATGGAGGCAAACCTCAAAACTCTCTATGATATCTCTCTCTGGGATCAGAACTGTTGGATAGGTTGGAGATCTTTCTCCCTCCCCAATGATCTCAAGAACCTCTGGGCCGATCTTAAGACTTCACTCATTGGCTCAGCTCCCACAAACAGAATAACAGATGACAAGTTTGTTTGGGACCCAAATGGTGGCAGCTACATGGTCAAAGAGGGCTACAGAGCACTCCAAAATGCCACAGCAATAAACAACTGGCCACTTCACAAAGCAGCTTGGAGAATCGAATGTCTGCCAAAGGTTAAACTTTTCAATTGGACCCTTCTTCATGGCAAAATTCTTACTGCGGAAAACCTCAGGAAGAAGGGCATTCATGGCCCCTCAATCTGCTGCATGTGCAGGGAGGCGGAGGAAAGTAGCAACCATCTCTTTATAGAGTGCCCCTTTGCAAGATCTTGCTGGAATCTCATCACCAGCCCTCTAATCACAGGCGATCTCCCCAACCAGATCACTCTCCTTCAGAAAAGCTAGGGGAAATGTTTTCCCCAATCCAACAAATGAACGAGCCTAGCTAAAAGGATGTGGAATAGTATTCCCTCAAATCTTTGCTGGCAGATATGGATCGCCAGAAGCAAGTGCATATTTAACAACAAGAAGCCAAGTATATCTAGCACCCTGGCCAAAACGATTACACTCATTTCAGAGACCATTGAAGCAAATGGTATAAACCAGGCAGACTCGGAATTGACAGATGCAAGTGTAAAAGAGTGGATGAGTAAATTCAATTATGAAACAAGAACTCAAGATAATGTAAACATAGGAAAAGGAAATCTGGACTAGAAGTTGAGAGGAACCAAGGAAGAAGTCAAAAACTGGATACAAAAACAAAGGAGACCCACCCTCCATTTTGATGGGGCATCAAAAAATAATCTGGGTCAAGCTGGAGCTGGTGGAATCATTAAAGACTCTCGAGGGAAAACCATAGTTACATATGAATGGGGATTAGGCTCCATGTCCAATAACAAGGCAGAGGCATACAACCTCCTACTGGGGACCTCTATCGCTAGAAAACTCGGCCTCCAAAACCTTCTTATCATGGGCGATTCTGCCATCATCATAGCGGCCATGACCTCAGGGAAAGATTTCAAGAAAATGGCCTTAAACAGCATCAAAGGCAGGATAATGGAAAACATCAGGAGTTTCAGCGAAGTCACCTTCAAGCACATTCTAAGAGGAAACAACATGGAGGCAGATGAACAAGCTAATAAAGCTACAGGCAGACATACAGGCCAGGTCAGGGAGAATGATACAGTTTATGAAAAAGATATACCCTAAGCAGGCCTTCCCCATCCCCTCACCCCAGAACATCAGTCACCTCAGGCACCATCTCCCGCGTATCTGGTCCTTCCCCAAATCTCCCTCCTCACCCCCAAATCTCCTCGAAAGCCCAACTTGGTACCAAAGGAGAATAAACCGCCCTCAGGATCCGGTTCTTATCTTTCAGTATTGTCTCATCATGAATCATCTCCTGATCAGCGCAGTCATTCTCAGGATGCGTGATCGTGCCCATCCCCTCCGCATGCTCCTCGACCGCAGCAAAATCATTTCAGAGGATCTCTCCCCTCCCAAGAACAGATCCTCCCAGAACTGGATCAAGCATCGGAGAAATCTCTCTGTATCTATATATTGATGTTTGGTTCTAAGTAACTCCACAGTTCGTGACATTGCAAGGCATCTCCACTGTGATTTCACCAAGCGATGGCATCATTCTGAAGCTTCCAACTCTTATCGGGATCCAGAGCTCCGCCCCTCGCTCCTGGTAACTGCTGGTTTATGCTCTGTCGTTTTATTTATAGCTGACCATTTGTTACTTGATCGTTGCAGAGCCCCTGGTATTACCTCGCTGCCCATCCACCTCAATCCCCAGCGCTTTTCGCTCCCTCCATCTCTGTTCTACCTCCTCTGTAATATCACATCTCTTCCCGATATTCCCCTTCTCCCCGATTTCCACCTCTCTTCTTATATATCAGATTCTCTCAACCAGTCCAGTATCATGGAGGATCAACAAGACCAGCCGAACGCTCAGGAGCCAGCAATAAATCCAATAGATAGGCTCTTCAACAAAGAATGCACCATGTGCAAAACTCACACAATCATGATTAACAGATTTGTCAAGCATTTCAATGATCTGAAGGACGATTATGAAGCTGATAGCAGATCGAAGCGGAAGAAATTGGAGAAGCAGAAGGAAGAAATTGAAAATCTGAAAGGAAGGTGCAGCCATCTGGAGGAAGCCATAGAGCAGATCAGAGCCCTTACCCAGAGCTATCAAGCTGAGGCCTCTACTAAAGCTAGTGCCAGGAGAGATCCCATCCCTGATGATTCGATCACTCAGAAAGTTCCCTAAAATCTATGGTCTGTAAATTCTGTCGGTTAGGTGGTGCTTTTGTTAGGCAATATAGCCGTTTTCTCTTCAATTTCAGTCATCATAGAGGCAGAAACGAGGAAAATGGGTCTGCGCACCCGGTTTTGATCCTCTCCGCCCAAACCTTCGATATCTATGTACTAGAACTATGTTTCTGAGTTTTTATAATACAAAAGTAACCGATTCTGTTAAAAAAAAAATTAAATTCATATAATATAATTAATTATTGAGGTGTTTATTTGAATGCAAAGTTGATAGCTTTTTGGGATGAAATAACAAGAAAAAGTCGATATTATTTGTAATAATTATTTTGTTTTGTAAGTAAGTTAATTTATTCTATTGCATCGAAATCATTAAAATAGATAATTATAATCAAACAAAGAGATTGAAGGACTAGTCTATCCACAGGAAATCAAACTAGTCTATTAATATTATGCAATATGTTTAAGCAACATTTATATTCATAGGGTTCACAAAAAGATAAGAAAACATATTAGCCTACCCATTGGGAAACCGAGTACTAGTCACTGACATCATAGAAGATCAATTGAAAGTATGTCATAAAATTGGGTCTGCCATATAGGAAATTGAACTTACCTTATTCTGAGAGGTGATAATATAGGTAAAGCTAAAGATATATCTAAAACTAAGAAAAACAAATATAACACCCATAGTATAGAACCTAGAGTTAGGGGAAATCATAAGCCTCTTTTGTATTTTGAGCAAAATATATCTCTCTAAGATATTCTCTCGATCATCCTACCAATTCATATGATAAGCTTGCCATGTTTCATTTCCATGGACGAGCAAATAGCAACCAAAAGTTAGCTATGCTTCTCCAAAGTCTCCAATCATTTCCTAAGTTTGAGATGATCCAATTCCTAAGGAAGCAAATCATGAGCCACAAACTTTTTTGTATGCCAATAAAGCTCACTTGTCCTAAAAAAATTAGTGTCTCTCATGCAATTGGTTCCTAATTCTAGCACAATGTACTTGACTATAGAGAAACATTCTTGTCCTCCTTGTATGTGTGTCCCACTTGTATATGTTAAAATTGGAAACTAGGGAAAATTTTCACTTTGGACCGGTCATTTGATGGAGATGATAATTGCATTGAATTCCTCTTTTCAAGAGGACAAAAATCGACCTAAATATCATCAAATTTGGCAAGGAAAAGTGTATTTTTGAATTAAAAGCCCACATATGCATAAATTTTGATCAGGTCGACCCTAAAGCAAATTGGACACCCTTAGAAGGCTATAAATACAAGTGACCTCAACCTCATTTGGATATCATCATGATACATTCTTCTATTCTCTTTCTTGGTTTTGGCTCGCATAGGTCTGAGGCATGTCCATGGAGAATGGGTTCGCACGAAGGAGAAATTACAGGGTTCAAAGCTTGCATTTGTGTTTAGGGTTTTGGGCCTCAGTCACAAGCATGACACAGAGAGATCTCGACCGTAATCGCTCTCTAGCCGGCTGATCCATGCGACTAAAGCTTTTCAGTCACACACATAACACGTCCTCCATGCGACTAGCATTTAGGGTTTCTAAGTCATAATCGCAGGCTTTCCAAAGGTTGATTTTGACTATATTCGTTGGCTTACAAGCTCAAGGGACCGATTGGAACCTTCCACTCACACGCATGATTCCTCCATGAAAATAGGACCTAAATGTTGAAATTTCAGTTGTTTGAATTTTTCGCTCATTAACTGTAGTGTTCAATAGTTGACCACAGATAGTAGCAGTTCATTACAGGCTTCTGAATCAGGTTTTGGAGTATGAGCATTGTTCAGTCCATCTCATGGATATTGTTTAGTTGATTTTTTTTTAATAGTTGTATGGATGAAGATATGGATCAATGTACTCTCTTTTGTTGAATCATTCAATGACAATCTAATAAGAAGAAGAATTTGAAAGGGTTTTACCCAGGTCTCTGACCAATCATGGTGTCTCTATGTGTGAATGTTTTTCTTCTATTGTTCCTTTATGTTCCAATGCATTGATGATGATGATATTGTTATTTCTACATAGTTGCATATGTATCTAAATAATGATGTAAATATAAATAATGTTATGATGTTATGGGGTGAATTTAATGTGCAAATGAAGAAATGCAATTATCAAAGCAAAGAATAATATAGACCTAAGAAAAATTAACATGATAGTGTCTTCCAAAGCTTTGATCATCTTATTGATAAAAAATGGAAATGGGTGTTGAAAGGTAATAAAGAAAACAATAGCAACAATCTTTGCTTTGATTTGGAAACTAGGAAATTTTCCGCATTGAGAGGAGCATGAAGCCATAGCAACCAGAGCAAGCAATAAATTGTAAACAGGGAGCCCTAAAGAGATCTTTATACCATAATTAACATTAATAGAAATGTGTATTAAAAAGGTCGAGGCTATTACCATCATGTTATTAGGGATCCAAATCCACGGGATGGGTTGGATGCTCATCACATTCATATCTCCAGTTTCCAACATAATTATTGCAAAGATCAACTACATCATTTGAGCATCTTTGCATCGACAAAAGCCTCAGTCCCTAATGACCTATGTGTAAACCATAAACAACATCCTACAAATCCACATGCATTGAGACAACATTGAACCAACAAGTGGCCAGCAATAGGACAAAGCCACTAGTACCCATAGATGCAACATGTCCATCCTCTCCATCAATCACCCAATACAAGGTTGCTTAATAACTACTTTGTTTGGTTTGTAATTAATTGTTTATTCTTCAAGCTTTCTTCTTTTACAATGAGTCAACTCATGCATCTCATGGTCATAAATTAAACATTTAAAAGATTCCATTTCCAAGCTTTCTTAACTATGTTTGCAACTTACCATACCAAAAAAAAAATTACAAATCAAATAAAAACTTAATTTTACAATTATCATACTAAATATGGACTAGTGATTTCAAATGAATATTTGACTTTTTCCTTTTTGTAAGCTATAGAATTGTAGTTATAGTTTATGATGAATTTCCTTTTGCTTCTTCATGTGGTAATTTTGTGGTTTCTTACTGACTTGATGTTCAAAGAACAAATTGAATGAAAAAATACACACCAATTTATTCGAGTGACTTTCTACTTATCAGTATTTTAATGTATGTCATATGTAAGTATTGATAAATCAATTACGTATAGCTTGGATGGTTAATAAAGAAAGTTGTTAGCCTACCATCTAAATTCAATGGATAATATATTTAGTCCTCATTATTTACCCTACAATAAATTTATGATTACCATATTTTAATTTCATATAACATATTTTAATTTCATATAGCATATTATATAGACTAATATATATGGCATCAACATCAAAAAAAAATTGAAAATAATGAAATAAACATTACAATATTTCCAATGCTAAATTATAAAATACACCCACTTATTTAAAAACAATAAAAATAAACCACTGCAATTTTTATTTAACAATAATATTTTAAAGATAAATAAAATTTACTCCCTATTAATTTTAAATGAATCCAGGTTAATATTCAACTATTAAATATATTTGTTTCACCAATTCCACAATACATAAAACTATATTTATCGACCTATAAAGATATTTTAAAGGTGAAGGTACTACATCTTCATTTGCGTATAAAAGTATTGAGTTATTCCATTCTACCTTTATAGCTCCTTACAAATTAATAAAATTTAGAGCAACTTGTGGTTAAACATTGTGAAACTTTATGAAAATGTACGGGAGTAAAAACAATATAATTATCGAATGTTAAATGTGAAAAACTAAACCATATAAATTTAAAATGGACGCGATGGATTATTGTTTGAACAACATTGTCCTTAAAGGTTCAATAAAAATTGCCATGGCTTCTGGTTCAAAGATTACCTTTTGAAAGTTCACCAAAGGGAAAATACCTCACTTTCTATTGTTCTCAGTCTTGGTATATGGGGTATGGTATTTTGGTTCAGTTTATATTTGGTTTTGACAGGGTGATTTGATTCGATTTGACTCGTTAATAAGTTGAGTTAGCTTTTCACTTTAGTGGATTTTATTTTCCTTCTGTGCTTTTGACATCTAATTATCAAATTTTAGTTAAATTACTCATATAGTATGTGGAGGTAT